>JAAQPG010000292.1:0-52796 GCA_013186905.1 Fusarium udum | reverse complement strand
ACACTTTATATAATACTTAGTATATCTTAAAGACCTTCAGAACATAGTAACTTATACTAAATAGAAATCACTAAAGTTTAGGATAGTTATCCTAAACTGGCTACTAATATTAGAGCACTATGCATAAACTTATTATAAAATAACTATAAAATTACCCTAAATTCCTATAAAGCCGCTAGTTTATTTGAAATCGTTCACTTTTCTTAGACGACTCCATAGGAAGAACCCCACGGGGCTATGCTTTGGAAGTGGATCAAGGATCATGCATTCAAGAGAACGAATACCTCAATCGTGGTGAAACAATTTCTCATATTTGTCCGCTGGACGTTTAAAAATCTCTTCCCTCTCTCACTTCTTCTCATTGTTCACCGAACCAAAAACTCAGAATCTCATCACCAAAATGGCCTCTTCAGATATCCGCATCGAACCAATCACCAATCCCGACGACTTCACCGCAGCATTCAAAGCCGTCGCTAATGCATTTGGCCACCAAACCCATGATGCCATCTGGATTGCCTTCAACCCAGGCTGGGATACTCCCGAGGGTGAAAGGGTCGGTGCTCAACGTCTAGTTGATCGCTTTTCACACATCACCACGAACCAGGACGGACAACCCAACACCATCTTTGTAAAAGCCACCATCGACAACACCATCGCTGGCCTCGCGATATGGGAGCAAGCCTCTGTTGTTCCAGGCTATGGCAACCCCCCCAGTGATCTTGGAGCATCGGGCTACTTCAAGACGTTGTACCCCGGGAACGAAAAGGAGCAGAGATTTCTTGCTCAGGCGGATAAGTCACTCTTTGGACGACGAATTGAGATCATCAACGAGAAAGCTGAGGCACTTCCCCCTGCAGTTTTTGTAATGGATCTCTGTGCTGTTGATCCCAAGTTCCAGAAAAGGGGGCTTGCGTCTAAGATGGTGCAATATGGCCTTGATGAGGCCAAGAGAAGGAATTTGGAGTGCGTTACCGAAGGATCGACCATGGGAAGGTCGGTGTATTTGAAGTTGGGCTTTAAGCAAGAGGGTTCTGAGACGGTTTATAACATGGATGATGAGTTCAAGGATAGGGACTTGCCATCCAATGTCGTTCTAAGAACAGGCATCTAAAGCCAAGGCGAATGAAATAGGAGAGAAAGTGTCTCATATTGTATGACAATTTGCTCATTCTTACTCGCGCCCAATCTCGTCGTCAATTTTGTTTCTTACAGGGTATGAGGCTTCACTTTCAATCCTTCGGGCATCTTCCAATGATTAACAACACCACCCCAACTCTCCTCGTTATATCCCTCCTGAACCTTCTGACACGTTCTCAATCCCCACTGCGTAACACCAACCATCAAACAACTCTCGAACATAAATGCACAGCTTCCTGTTCCTACCTTGGCGGGCTTGAGCTCTGCGTTCCTGGCACCCTCTGTGCTCTCTGCGTCAGGGCCGTGGCCGCTCATGACATTGTGAAGACTTGCACCACCGGGGACAAAACCACCTGCGCCGCCCTTCTTGGCATCGTAACCACCTTGGATCAAACCCATGAACTCGCTCATCGTGTTTCGGTGGTACCACGGTGGTCGGAACGTATCTTCACCAACGAGCCAGCGTGGTGGGAAGATCACAAAGTCGGCTACTGCTGTACCAGGGGTGTTGGTTGGTGCTGAGAGAACGGTGAAGATAGATGGGTCAGGATGATCGAAGGAGATAGTGCCGATAGTGTTGAAGCGTCCGAGGTCATACTTGTAAGGATAGTAATTTCCATGCCATGCCACCACATCGAAGGGAGTGTGAGCTTGCACAGTCTTGAAGAGGTTATTGTTGAACTTGACGGAAACGGTATACTTGTTAGACCCTTCAGAAGCAGTAGCTCCAAAGTCTTCAGAGAAGCAAGCAACTGGAGACTGGAAGTCACGAGCATTTGCAAGACCGTTTGAACCAATTGGACCAAGCTCAGGGAGGTTGAAGTGACCTTGGTAAAGCTCAAGAGCATAACCACGGGCTGGGCCAGAGGGAAGATGGACTTGATACTTGACGCCTCGGGGGATGACAGCAATTTCCATAGGTCGAACAAGAAGCCAACCGAACTCGGTGCGGATATCAAGAGCGCCCTCTTGTGCGACGATGAGAAGATCACCGTCGGCAGAGTAGAATGCTGATTTCTCATCCATGCTCTTTCCAGCGGCATAGATATACATTCCCAGTCCTTCTTTGAGTGTAGGATCTCCAGCACCAGCCACGAGCCTCAGGCCAGTGACAAAGTCGAGATCCTTGGATTCATTGTGGTCAAAGGGATCCCAACGGAGCTGGTTGGGAATGTAGTGCAATTTTCCATCCTCTGCGCCGTCGAGTGTCTTGTTAGTGTCGCCAGTTGACTTTGTGTCCTCTTGATAAGGAGGATGCGCGCAGGATGGTAGAACACGGTATAGCCATGTCTGCTTATTCTCGTATCGCGGTGCAGTAAAGGCAGTTCCAGAGAGTTTCTCAGCGTAGAGACCGTATGGTGGCTTCTGAGGCGAATTGTGTCCGATGGGCAAAGCACCATCAACAGCTTCAGATCTAGCAAATAATCAGAAAATATTCGCAAACCGCGCAGAACAGGAATGGTACTCACTCTAAATAGCAGTTGAAGCCATTCTGATATCTGTACTTCTCCTTGCGGTCAAAGGTTGTGACAGGCATCTTGGTATCTTTTGTTTGTTTAAGTTGGAGTGTCGTTTCCCCTCAGTAAATGTGCGAACAAGAAGCTTATAAATGTGTTCCCACGGCTTTGCGAACTTCCTGTCTCGATCAACGGATGACGTTCTGTAGCCGTGTAAGCCGTCAACTATCAATTCCGCACTGAGTATGGAAAACGGCCCGACGTTAGCCGGGGAAGCATTGCGCCTGTGTTCCGCTGATGAATGTTACCTGACAGAGGAGAATAAACCCGATAACAGCTGATTCCATCGCATATGACCGGAATAAGTTTCTGTGGGATATGGAAAGCTGATTAGTTATATCAATCAAGGTGTAGCTGGGCCTTGGATATTTCCGATCGGAAACTAGCTCCAGGGTTTCCGATTATAGGTAACCGAAGCCATCGCCGCGGGGTAACTCATGTGGGTGGGCCTCATGAGTGAGGAGCTTAAGCCGGGGAACATGTGGGCAATGAGCTCATCATGTCTTCTCAAATTCAACGTCAATTGACAATTAACTTCACAGTATTATGAATTTCCAATTGTGTGGGGAATTTGTAAATTATATCAAGGTACCACGATACATGGAACCTCAAACGCCGACCGAATCGACCAGCGATAACAAGAACTATAGAGGTGTACACCAAGCGACGCTTCCAGCAGTCGCAAACATCATGACCAGGCCGAGAATATCTAGACGCAATATCCCGAGCGCCGACTCGCAACGAAACCAGCGAAACGAACAAGAATTATAGGAACTATTGAGACAGATACCGGGGTGGGATGAAGTCATTACTCGTCTTGCTTCTTGTTCTTCTTCTTCTTGCCACCACCAGAAGAACCGCCCAATGTTGTGCTTGTGGGCTGAGGCTGAAGGTGAACAACAAGTCGGGTCCATGACTCTTCCTTGTCCCACTCGAAACCAGCGAGGTAGGGCTTGTCGAGCTCATCGTCGGCCTGGGTATGCCAATCAGTAGGTATTCTTAGGGAGAGTGTCTCAGAGGTCCAAACATACCCGCTTCTTATATGCCTTGTGGATAGCGTCTAGTGCATCCTTGATTGTTACACCCTTGAGGTTTCGTGCTGTTACCTCCTTTCCTAGTGGGAAGTGAAGGTCGATTCTCTTGACGGGCGGTTTTGACAGATGAAGCTTGAGGATGGCAGGGTCTTCTACTGTATTGGGGCTGGTGTTGATCTTCCTATACGAATGGGTCAGTGGTTGTTTCTTGATGCATGTGTAAGTCGAAATGCGGGGTTAAACGCACCATCCAGTCTTCTGAGTCTCGGGTGCAAGCTCGAGGTCAATGCCCTCGGCCTCTAAAGAAAAGGGTCAGTGAGAGTTCTTAACGGTGTCCTGCCCTCGTGGCCTATCCGACATCGGAAGGAGACAAGGTAGTGATGTCTAAGCTTACCAAGGTCATTGACGTTATAAACGCCAGGTGCTGCTGCTGAGCTCTGTCGCCGCGTCTTCTTGTCATCCTTGGCGGGAGGTGAGCTTGAGAGGCCCTGGACGGCTGAATCGACCTTGGAGAGAGGTTCTGTCATGTTGAGTTGTTGTTATGTGGTTGATCGAGAAGATCTGATTTGATAGTTGATTCTGCTAGAAAAATGAGAGTAAAGTTAGTGATGATGTTGCAGAAAAGAGGTATTAGAGGGAGGAATGATGGTGTATATGAGAGTGGAGAGGAAGTACGAACCTTTTGCGTTAAAAGCAGAAGATTGTAAGTGAGATTGGATTGGATTGCTGTTGTGTGGTGAGGAGGGAGGAGAGGGAAAGGACCAGATGGAGGGGAAGTGGTTGTTACTTATTGCATTCACAAACGCACTTGCCATTCGGCGTCGTCCATGTCCGATGTTTGCATTGGGGCATGCAAATCCTCAGTCATCCAAGGCTTCACTCACTCATTTGCATGCATTACTCTACTGTACCGTCCCTACTAAGGTACTAACTAAGCTGTCGTCAGACTGGGCGGGGTAACTGCCCACCTCACACCTCACCCGGAAGGGAAGGGAAGGACGAGACCTAGGGGGGTATGGGTATGATTGTGGTGGTAACATAGGAGTTTGTGCCTGCGCCTGCGCCTCGCTCCGTTCCTCGAACCAAAACAATTTAATGCTACTCTAGTTGATGTACAGTTACAAGCACCTACGGATGCATTCAAGTTATTGTGGATTCCATCATTACACAATGTTGCGCTGCGTTGTGTTGTGCTCTGATAAACGCTGTTGGACAATCGCGTGACTTTGGCCTGACGGAAGGCGTGACGCCCCTGGCTCCAAGCTCAGCAGACCAGACCTGGCGCCGCAACAGGCTTAGCGCCGGCGCGATGCAAACCCACTGACGCAGGGAACCCGCTCTACGTACCGGTCTGGTACCCGCTTGAAGACCATCTCGGGTTAGCGCGGCGCACCAGAATCCGGGGAAAGCCTGTCCTAAGACCCACTACGATCGGTCGTTGTGGGTTGTGGCGCGTGTGCAAATGGGCCTGGTCGATCGAGTGATTGAGTGGTTAGTGGACACAGAACAGTTGACGCTCGCGGAAGGCCGCGGTAGAATCGCGAGGTCAATTCACTCATTGATGTCTATACGGTGAGAGAATTGGGAAATGAAAGGTGAAGGAAGATACAGAAACAGATCTCGAGAGGGGTAGATGTGGCCGATCAAGACATACATGCCAACAAGATTGGCACTTTGGTTTGATTCAGCCATGCCATCCATTCCCTTGTCCCCTTGTCATGAGCTATGACGAGGGATCGCCAGTTGCGTTTCTGCCCCTCACAAGCTCATTCATTCCGTGGCCCCCGGAGACTTCGGCTCGCGGATGCTGTGTGGTGCTTTGTTTTGGCGCCTGTTGGCTTTAACTTACAGCTCACCTGACTCTCGATATGTCCCAGACATGACTGCACTACTGCGTCTGGACATGTATCGACAGCATCCCAAGGTCGTAGCTAAGGAGTCAGAGGCACCTTTGTCGTAAAGACGACATCCATGGAGACTCTTCTGCAATCAATCATCATCTCCCGTTCCCCTCCATCAGCAACGCCCGCGTGAAACCTTGTGGCATTAAATTGAGGGGAAGTGCTAGGTCGATTGGCTAGTTGTGTTGCTACTACGTAGCTCCCACCTTGATGCGCCGAGTCAATCGAGACGCCTTTGGTATCAGATGGGTGTCAATCAGTCTTGCTGCCAGGAATCCTCTTGTCGAGATCGGCTTGAGCTAGGGTCTTGGTTATGCTGCCGCTGATATCGTACCAGCGTCATGCTGTTGAGACCAGGTTGGGACTGCCGTGATGGCGGGCGATACGTCTGACTCCCCATGGGCAGAGAGCGCGTGCCAGGTTCCTTGTGACATGTCCCTTGTACCTGAATTCATGTAAATGTACCTTGCTCTTTTCGTGACGCTGCCGCAAGGAGACGACTCCCACATAAAGAGGGCATCTCTGCATCTCGGCCACCCCTCCACTCCTGGGTATCACTTGTCCATACAACTTCATCCAGCCTCAGGATAGAGTTCTAAACTCTTCAACTTTTCTTTATTCTTCATCTCTCCTGCTTTTGTTTCTATAGCTTCACGTTTATCATCATCTTCCTCCTTCTTCCCACGTCTTACATGGCCATCGTCAACATCCGATAGTGGGGCCGGCAACAGGCGACATCAAGTGGAGACGTTTGGATGGATCCCGTTAATCCCTGGCTCTCCCGTCTTTCTCACTCAGTGCCCAGCTGGAGTTCTGGCTAGAGCGTGAATTATCAGCTCACTCAAGCGAGCATGCCACCCTTTTAACGAACTCGACCGCCGAGAGGCGAGCGCCGAAACGCAGTCCAAGAACAGCGACTTGAACAGAACAGTAAAACTGGATGATTCGCATATTGCTGAACCGATTGATCACGAGAACTTCTTTTCTGACTCACTTTCCAACCTCGTCCATCCGGAGTCTCTCCCACTCAAACTTGCAGTGAACGCAACACGAAGCGATAATAAGCTCGGTGCGCAATGACTTCATTTCCAGGACCAGAACAGGCTTCACGTGATGCGATCCCATGATAATCCGCCCAAGCTTCAATTCGCACGCACTCTCGGCACGGTCCAACGAAAAGCAAGAAATCAATCAGTAAACCAAGCTCAGATCAGGTCGACACCGACTTTCTTTCAGCAACGTCAGATCATTTTACCCGTAACCCCAGGAATAGGCATGTCCAGCCGCACACGCAGCAAGGAATAACTGCCACGCAATTCGCAATCCACCGTGTATTTTGCCAGGATATAACCAACCTATGGATGGATAATCAACCTGCCGGGAATGGTATGTATCAGTGTCTGTGGACGCGAAACTGACAATGCCATGCCTCTCCATTTAGTTCTCGCCCTGAGGCTCATCCATTCGGTTTTCCTGTGACTCGATTCAATTCATCCGCCGTCTTTCAGTTAGCATAGTCCGATTAGATATTAGTCCCTAGCCTCCATCGCCATTCCGCCAGACACCGTCTCGAGCGACAGTAACAAGCATCATGATGCGGCCAAACTATCCGTGAAGAACCTCGCAATCGACGATCTAGCCCGTTAAAGTGAAGACATATTCCATTACAGCTGAACCGCCAATTCCGATCATTATGTGACGACTACGTATCTACAATGACGCCTGTTCCGTACACGAATACAGAGATGTGGAGGATGACGGGCGGAGTTGGCTTTGGTGGTGTTACCCTGGAGGACAAGGGAGATAAATGGTTGGATAGACTTGGTCGACGAATCACGAGGTAATTAGCTGTGTAAATGTCCACTGGGAACATCAACTAACAAAAAAATCAAATGGATTACAAGTCGTCAATCGAATATTGATCCTATCGCTATCACGTTTCTGAGCCACTGAAAGTCGCTATGTTCGACAGCATCAAGTTGGGGTTTGTGGGATGGCCTGTTTCACTTTGAACCCCCTCAATTGAACGTCATGTTACCACTGTCATGTATGATGTACCTTATCAGGGAGCAAAACCACCATGTCGTTGGTAGTGGATCTACGTACTGCTGTTTCAAGGCTGGTCAACGGTCATCGCGAACGAATATTACAATCACCAATTTGCTGGTATCTCCTCAGAGCCTAACTACTAGTGGGCACGAGTTGAAGCATATCCTGCCAAAACGCTTAAGATCCTTGTTCGCCTTCTCAACAGGAACCAGGTTCTTCCGGACAGGCCGCATCTGGTCTGGCTGAGTGTCGCCCAACACGCCTCAGAACTCAATTACGCAATGATAGAGAACCCATAAACAATAACGCACCGACAGGGTGAAGCCGACGAGGCCATTATGATCGCCGACTCAGAAGTGTACGGTCGGGAAGAAGGCATTTACATGAAGCCGCATGAATCTTTGCCTGTGCCTTCTGACATACGGCTGGGGTGCCCAAACATACAACGCCAACAACCTCCAAAGACATATTGGTTATTGTTGGAATGAATGCAAAGAATTCCACAAAGACAATCCAAAGGAGGATAGGCGGTGGTCGGATCCGTCATTGCCAGGGGCGAGACCATTTGTCAATGTCAATTCTTCAAAGACAGAAAGAATATACGAGATCCTCTAAGCCCACCATTACGTGAATATCAAAGATCGAATTGTTGAACGATCATTCAATGCTTAATTACGGGTATCATTTTATCTAGAATAAAAGCTCTGCCATGTACTCATGCCTTTTGGCCCTCATAACCTCCACTCTATGTCATCTGAGAATCTTCCCTAACATGGTTTATCGGGAACCCGTTTGCAATAGCAGCCCCTTCTAACTGCTTCAGCCACGCTGAGCCATCTCCTGCTGGCACAGGCCGATGCGAAAGATTACACTCGACAAAGATTGAATCGTCCATGTACTGCCAATCCGACACTTCAATCGCACTCTCAGAGAGGGAACCCTGAAATGGCGAGGAGCTGAGTGCTGCGCAAGTCCACGCCATCTGTTGTAATATTTCTATCATGGTGTGGGTCCATGCTGATACTGTCAATCGTATTGAACCATCTTCGACTTCGACATGCAGCAGGCGTAGGCCAGGACATAGGAATGGGGCCTCGGTACCATCCCAAATCGACATGCCAGTGAATGAGTGGCCCTCGCAGCTTGACGTTGAAGCTTCTTTGACGGCGTCTTCGATACATCCTAGGAGGAGTTCACCGCACTTGGGCCACTGCTTCACTGTATACTCAGATATCGTGGTGTAGACACAGTCATTTGCGGTGCCAGTAATAGCCGGCAAGGAGCCCATTTTGACGAGTTGAGGATCTCCGATACCTTGAAGGGGGCCAAAGAGTTGACACTCAAATTTGAACTGGACGGCGTGGAATCCATCTCCAGGGGGTCGATAGGGGGGTTTCATGAGGATGTGCCACAGAGCTGATTCCATGAGATGCATTTGCACATAGTGGGGTGAGATCAAGACCTCGCGTATCCTTGAGATAAGATGTCTCGCAGACCTTCCTGTGGTGATGTAGGTATGGAGAGAAGCAGCAATCTCGTTCGGTGTGCCCCTGGGTGAACGGGCAGGGTATTCTCTGTCCCAGTAACTGCATAGGAGTTGGAGAGCAACTGGCAGTTCAATGCCCCGTGCTGCCTCGGACCATGTTGCGGGACGTCGTGATATACCCGGGCCAAGTTTATCAAGAAGGCATCGTGGTGCTTCAGGTCCGTTGAGGATCAATATAAGTTGACAAACAGGTCCATCGAACAATTTCTTGATTTGCTCAGTCGAGTCCGGATTCGAGTCACAATAGAAGGCCCACAGTTCGTCCCATAGCATCAACGTGAACTCAGACAACAGTCGATCCAATATCCTATCAATGTTGACGCGAAACTTTTGCTCGGGGAGATAATAATGGGTGAGGAGCTCGTTGTTCAACCCATCGGCAAGGGCAGTGGCGAAAGCAGCAACGAGAGCGCCAGCGATGAGTGGCGGTACCAAGACCTCGGCATTGCTCGGTGACTGAGCAGTTCTCGGCCGTCGACTTGGCAGCGGTGGCTTTATGATGCTCAAAATAGAAGCATCGACAATATGATCGTGTTCGTGCGTGGTGGATAACACGGGGGGATGTGGTGGGGGCATTGTCTTGTTGCAGTCATGTCATAGTCAAAGTCAAGGAAGCATTCATTTTTTAACTCAAAATTTACGGTTAAACCGCAAGAGTCTCATGTTGAAGATTCCATGGCAGAGGGAGTAAGGTATTCATTCTTGGGACATGATATTTTCTGGAGCGGAGCTGAGGCAAGTTTTTGATGGTCAAGAGCGACGATGCGTTGCGTGGCATTGCGTGGCCCCATGAGTAATTGGATTAGTCGGCTCTTACGCCGCCACCCAAAAGGCCAAAGCAAAAGATCTCGAAGGAGGGACTTGTTTGAAGACGGGGAATATTTTAAAATTAATCCGTCGACTTATAATCCTCTTACGAATATGAATCCTCCTTTAAAATTGTTGATTATTCCGTGACGAAGCTCCCTTTTTCTGTTCGTATCCCGTACAAGTCTCGTCGCTTGGACTCAAAATGAGCGTCGAGGCCGCGTAATGGTTCTGTATGGGGCCATCAGATCCCCCTCATCCCCCTCAAGTGATGGGCAATTAATTTGCACAAAAATCGCGCTTTCCTTATCTCTGATTGATTTGAAAAGGAGTCGAGTGACGAGGTCCTAGTAAGAATGAATGTGAAGGAGGAAGTGGAAGCTGTTCTCTCTGCCTTTTAAACATAGTCGCTTAATGAGGCAGTGCATCAACCTTGCACGCCCACTCTAATAATAAAGCCGCCGATGGGACATAGCTTATTCAACGCTCGAATGGCATGACACCAACACTATAATACAAGGAGTGTAGTGATTTTCTATTTATTTTAAGCTTGTACATAGGCTTAACAATCACGATAGACTCATCTAGATACATTCCACTTTTATCCTTGCCGAAAACGCATGCACTCTTTACTCGAGTTGCTAGCCTCAAAACTATCCTCGAAGCATTTCCTTGTAAGGAGATGCCCGTACTGTCTCGATTTGGGCTTCTCTTCAGTGTTAGAAACAACAGTGGCATTGACTATCATGTTTATGTCAGGCTTTTTCTCAAGTCACAGGTAATGTTTGTTAAGATGCGGATCAAGTGTTCAGAAATGGTTGGAACACGATCTGTAAGGGTTATTTCTTACCCAAACTGCAGGTTCTTCAAAGTTACTACTCACTCAAGAATCTCCCAGTTGGGAGTCCCCGAGGGGAGAGACTGGGTCTGTGGAAAAGGTCTATAGGAAGGTTAGAGGGTGGTGCGTTGAGTAGATGGGAGAATTACACAAAGAGCGTCGGATGAATTAGCTTCGGGAACGCAATTTATACAAAAGAATTAATAAATTGATTCTACTAGCAATCGACTGAATATGTATAGATTAGAGGGATGTATAGGGTATCGGAGAGTAAAATGGCTTTGGCACTTATAGGTTGAGATGGTAACACCTTGCCAACGACAACCAGATCACGTATCCAACGGTGACCCCATCTTTCGCCTTGGCCAGAAGATTCCTTAGTAACATTCGTTCTGAGGATAGGCCCTGGACCAGTTATTTGTCTCGAAATAGTATAGATACCCATGTTTATTGGTATCTTTAATTACCACTACTAGAGTCTTCCGGGTTACCTGGTGCCAACACGGGATTCATCTATGAATCTCGACAGCTCATCTGATTCGCCATAAATGATCTGTGTTATGTAATTCCTATGCTACCATTAGCTTACCTAATAAACTAGAGATCGTACTGTCGTAGAGAGGCACTTTGGAGTGTTCGGCAGTTGCAGGCTGACGCGGACTGAGTCCACTATCAACTTGACGTGATTGCGACTATCGCTCCGTTTGCAAATGGCCTTGTGACTGAGGGGTTTGGATCCTCAGTGCGGCAGTAGCTGTCATTATCCAAGAAGAAGTTGTGTTGACGACTGATATTCGTTTCTTCCGTTCAATAAGTGGATTGGCCTTGAGATGACTCCTGAGGCCCGTTATGAACATGACCTTGGTGAAGATGATAGTCTAAGGAAGAAAGAAATAAATTGAGGTGAGTTTCACAAGATTTATTATGGTGATCTTAAGGTAGGTTATTGTCTCGACTATCTGCCACTGCCACGACCATTGTACACAATGAATTTCTATACGCTCTATCACTTGCACTATACATTTATGTAGCATTCGACAGCGCTTTCATTCCCTCCGCCTCATCGCTAGCTTTTGTTATTGTTTGTACTGCATAGGATAATTGCTGTAGGATATCCGACATCGACAAGCCTGAACAAGAATAATACAATGCATAACTAGGTAAGTCAGGTTCAGGTGCTCCGTTGATTCTTGTCAGCTCTCCTGTGTTTATTTTGTCAGCATTCGGTCCTCGATTTTCGATTTTATGGCCTCTGGGGTCTTCCCCTTATTCTCAAGGGTGGCAGAGATGGCCTTGGAGCAAAATCGTCTTGATGTGTACTCGCCTGAGAGCAAGGCGATTTCCCGCTTATACGTGAGATATGACTTTAGCTGATAGATACTTTTCTTCTTATTTTGGACTATATGACATATATACATATGTGCTGTGTATTAACAAAGCGAATCGATAGTCTTCGGCATTCGATTATGTCCTGTCATTTGTTTACAAATATCCTGCCTCATGACGAGATATGCCAGTACATAGTGGCCATCTGTTATTTGTGGATAAGCTCGAACTGATCAAGTTCAAGGGAGTTGCCTGAAGCACCGATCGACAGGATGAAAGCCAAAAGAACGAATGTCGCAATGAACATTTTGTGCTTTGTCGTTTGAAGTTGGGTTCTCGACTGCCTTAGGGCTTCTCAGAGCAGTAAGCTTTCCGGCCAAGCCAATAGACCTTTGGCATCCCTAAATTCCTTCTGAATCATTGTCACAGGTAGTGGGGAAGGTTGTGTGTGATCTTGTGAGTGAATCAGTGACAGTTGACTCATATGCGTTTGCTATGCCTTAACACTCAAGAGTGTTATTGGTCAACTTCTATTGATGACTTTCAGGACAAACGCAAGATACGACTGCTATCCTTAATGTTTGAAGGATGTTTCAATGTTCGTCAGTGATCAAGAATATCAATATGTGAATTGAGGCTTTCCGTATGGGGGCTACTTCTATTGACACTGCAGTGCCAGTGTGATTCACTTCACAATCATAGTACTTTTATCTGCCTCCAAGAAAGGTATTTAAACTCCGCTTCTCCTCCATAATATTTAATTCCTGCACGAGAGCCTATATCTCGACCGTCGGTCAGTTTTCTTCTCTTTTCGTCCTTTTCTAGGTGCCTTTGTCAGGAACTAACCTTAGTCTAGAATCGTGATACAACAGCTTCGGGAGCTCCGAGAATATATCAAGATGGCAGATACCATGCTTGCTCAGCAAGTTTCAGTAATGTTCGCCGAACACGCGGAACTTCGAAAACGCGACGCGGCACAAAAGAAAGAGATAGAGAACCTCCAAGCCCAGTCCGACTTCCACGCCAACGAGGCACAGATGCTCAGAGATCTTCGCATTCTCTATGAATCCAAGCTCGAGCAGAAAGACTCAGAGATTTTAGGCCTGTATGTCCTCCTCGACAAGGTGAAGGTCGATGCCGGTATCTGTAGGGACGATCTGAGCGAGATGCATAAGAAGCTCAAGGACCTGCAAGCCAAATATGAGACAAGCCAGAAACAGCTTTGCGCTGGTGAAGCAAAGTTTACGCGCCGCAATCTCCAAGTCTCCAGTCTGATTTGCGCCCTGCGTCGCAAAATTTCTACCAACCGCATCTCCACCGTTGCCCTTCGCGCTGCGTACAAGGTTATTCCAAGCTTGGAGCAGAAAGCTCGGTGTATGAGGATTCTTGCTATAGCAAGGAAGCTTCCGCACAAGACTGGCATTGAGCAGGAGATGAAGGAGTGCTTGGCTGACGCTGGACTCTTGATCTCCTTTGACAAGAATGGTACCATGGTGCTGACACGATCTGTGGCGGTTGTCAAAGTACCCGCTGATGGGTATAAAGAGTTTGACGAAAGCATCACCATCGTCGAGAAAGATGCTATGATGACTGACGACAACACTTCCGGTCAGCATTCTCAACATAATGTCAAGAAGGATGAAGACATTCAGATGTCTGTTTAAACGTCAGTAGACAATACCGCACTACTATCCTGTGCTTGCTATGACGCGTCTGGGAGTATTTGGAATTCAGCACAAACCAGCTTCTGCTTACGAATGATCAATCATTTGAGTTGAGGAATTGGAGTTCTCACCGCGAATGAGTCATGCTTGTTCGTGTGGAACATGATTGGGGTTCACCTGTACCAAGTTGCTACACACAACATTGAGTTCTGGTTGGTGTTTCTTTGCTAGCTTATTGCTTAACTATACTCTCAATAGACCGACTAGTCGCACAAACATGACAAGGTGAGGGTGAGTGTGTTGTGTTTAGATAATCTCGAGTTCCATATGACTATACTCTTTTCTCACCAGTCATTACTGGAATACATGTCGATAATAGACTTGTTATGTGTTATCCTGCAGAAATATCCCTGTCGGTGTCTTGCATCTGACTGTATGTAATAACGTCAAGGGTACCCTTGTACGGAACTCGCGCTCTAAACTTGAGCAGATATGCTGTTCGTAGTCCTCAAGTCTCTTTTCACTTTCAAACGGTCAGGACGGGCAAATCAAACGTGGGCTTTGTTCCATTGTAAATTTTAGACAAGACTGTTTTCTCGTCTACATGTTGGCGTTAAAGTAGACTATAAACAGTACCTAAGGTAACTATGTTCTTTATTAGTGAAACACTACATATTATACTGTTTGATACGTAACTGCCATCCTAGTGAGCCTTGTTTACATGAATCAACTACATGCAACCTCCCGCCACCAAGTGACATACAAACATAATATATAATATCCTCAAAAAGTAGGCAACCGCTGGTTATTATCTCAAAACTTTCCCCTCAGTCAACAATCTCATAGGTGGGAAATATTTCTAGTGTTAAGTTGTCTCTAATCTCCTTGCTTTTCCTGTTGCTATCCGACGCTATACAAACGCTCTGCCCGATGAAATTAGAACTACAGTGTCTCCATATACACTGAGGTACTGTCCCGTATTTAACAAGCTACTACAGGCCTTCAGTACTCAAGCGAGGGACGAAGGAAAACACAGGACCTTCATCCTAAATAACAGTAAAATTTAGGTCAATTTAATGTAAAATTTAGGATATTTTTATTAATCTTAGCATATCTACATTAAGTTTATTTTAATATCTTATATTTAGGTCAGATATTTCTAAAAGATGGAATAAGAATTCAGCATGGATTGTGGGAACCGCGGGAACAGAACATGTACATAGCATAGTATTAATACATTAATCATTCTCTCGTTTGCCTTTTCGCTTTATCTAGTGGCCTATCTTAAGGGTATAATTGTAATGTATTAAATCAGAACTACTCCGATGCTATGATATGCACTTTCCTCGCCTTTCTCCGTGTTTTTGTTAACGAATGGGATAACTCAGGATGCAATATTATTTTTAAAAATGAACCTCTATTCGAAATATTTAATACAACCTTCAAGGCTATCTCAAGTTTTAATGACAAACTTCAGCTTGCTATTATACTCTTGCTTATTGAAAATAGTAACCTGAGAAGAAGCAGTACTCAGTACACTAAATCTTGCATTTTTTGTTGCAAGTGTAAACGCCGAACACATATTGTGACAGAAAAATATACAAAACAGGTTAATTCTTGTATCTTAGATATACATGTATTAATTTGTAAATTTCTTGATGTTATCTATTAACTTTCTTGTATCCCAGAAGAACAGAGTGGTCAGGAGTACAGGTGTGTTATAACAGTGCAAAGCTGTCTCCGTTTGCCTCAGCAACCCTGGAGGTTCAGTCTCTGACTGCAAGCCACCGCGATCACCAAAATCTTCCTCTAGAGCTGTAAGCTTTTCCAAAATCATGTTTCTTTATTTCAGGGTTTCTCCTGAGCCTGCTGGCACAAATGTCTACGCTGTCCAGTAAAGCACTGCTAGGCATTGAGAGTAGACAAGAACGTGAATATCATTCTCCTACCTCTCGGGTGCATACAGGTGGTTATATCGGCACCATGCATAAGTCTCCTGAATTTGAGCTGGAATTTGAGCCTGCGTAAGTATTTCAAGCAACTCATCTGTGGCCATCCGACAAGTCTAATGTGGGTGGTAAGTGCAAGGACGCAGAAGGCATACTGCTCTCCCATTCATATTAATCGAACGTCTCGTTCTTCCCAATATCTTATGCTAGAATTCTAATCTTCATCAACGAGATACTGTTCAAAATTCATCAATATCTTTCTCAAACCAACATGGTCGAGCCTTCATACACCACCACCCTTGAGCTTTCGCGGTTCGAGAATCTCCCCCCAGAACTGACAAACAAAATTATCGACCTGCTACCCCCAGACTCCCTTGCCTCCATCCGCCTCTGTTGGCCTCACCTCGATGGAGTAATTCTGTCTCGCCAGTTCAAAACAATCCGGGTTACATTTGCTGAAATGGATATTGAGAAACTGCAGGCGGTTTCGTCGACCTATCCTTACTATGTCCAAGAACTTGTCTTTACCACTGCTCAAAGTCGTGACACGCATAGTGACAGATGGGGGCAAGTCTTTACAGACGAAAAACATCAGGAATATGCCAAAGACTACAGACGCAAGTTCTTGGCCTGTGTCGATTCTCTGTCCAACCTGCATACTTTTACGTCTGAGCTGGGTCCTATCAATGGAACTGCCACAAAAGAACATATCGACGGGCTCGTGTATGCCATATTTCCTGCTCTATGTCGTTCATCGTCTCGCATTACAACTCTGAGATGCCAGGACCCCCTGAACTATATGCGTTGGTTCTTGTCCAAGGTCAGGGCAACTTGGAGTCCTCCTGGAGAGATGATCAAGTTTATTCCGAGAATATGCAGCGGGGACATTTGTGCCTGCTGGCAAAGCAGTCCCCAACTTTCAAAGCTGAGCTCTTGTACCGCCCCGCCGTCTGGCACAGAGATCGATTGGATATATCCCAAGATCCCCTGGGAGTGGAGGACTGCCTTGCGAGGACTCACGACACTTGATCTGCAGACTGACACCGCAGGCGGTAGCTGGAATTGCTTTGAACAACTCGGTGATAGACTTGTTTACTTCCTTGAGGGAGCTGTCAACCTGCAAGAGTTGTCAGTCAGATGGAGACGGGTTGATCAAATTGGATCTGCCGGTCGTCCTCTTATTCACTCCGGTTGGCAGTTGGAGCATATATTCCGCGGAAGGTGGAAAAGTCTCAAAACCATCAAGCTCACCTTCATCCAATTCACATTCTCCGCCAACCCTTTCAAGACCTTCATTCGACGGCATGCATCAACTCTACGGCACATCATGCTTCACAACTGCCGCAGCGACCCAGAAGTTATTCGCATCATCAAGTTTGCTGCTTCGTGCCCTGATGTTCATCTTCATCGGTTCGCTGTCTTTCCAGCGCATGAGAGCCATCCAAGGGTTGAACTCCTGGATGAGTCATATCCAGATGGGGAGCTAGTTGTCGAGGAACCTCGGATTGTTCCAGAGAGTGCCGTACTCAGCTACATCAACAGCAAGGACCCTCAACACCTCGATCCCTTTGCTGCGTGGAAACCCCTCGAGTATGAGTATTGGGGAACTGTCGAACAGAAGGCTGAGTCGACTTCAATAAAATGGCCTCAGAATAACGGGATGGCTGTGAAGTGCAAGCTGTGTAGGGACTAGACTGAGAATAACTTATAGTCCATGTGGCAGAGTTCATCTTGAGAGATCGCCTAGGGTCATCGGAGTCGCCAATTACATGGAGCTGGAAAACAAGGGATCTATCATTTAGTTGAACTGATGTTCACAGTTTCAGTAACGCAAAGCGACACATTTTAATTCAAATAGCATATTACGCTATTGGCGTATCTCTAGCCGCATCCAACGCCAATTTCTAATCGTTATTTCATGGCCGTTTGGCCTAGCATTTATCTAAGTTAATAGGAACGTAGTGTCTCGTGAGTATCGTGCCAGGCCGTTACTGGCCCTGTGCAACTCCGGCGCTAGCAGCACTCTCTCCAACCTTGAGTTCCTCCTCGGGTACACCAACACCGACACTGGCTACACTGGCTACACTGGCAATACTCTGTGTCGTCATGCCTCGTTCCCGCTCACCGCCTGGTCTAATGGGCAATCCCTCTCGGGGGCCTGCTATGCTGGCCCCTCCAGCAGGGGTAACGCTCACGCTGGCACTGGTGCTTGCGCTTCCACTTCTAGGACGGCCTGCATCACTGGCTCTTCGTTGGCGGACCTGTCTCTCTAATTCTCTAATCTTTCGCTTGAGAGCATCATTCTCTTTCTTGGCAGTCTCAAGTTCGTTTCTGTAATACGCTGTCTCTTCGTAACGCATGGTGGCAGGCATCAACCCGGGGCTTAATTGCTCGCTCACACTTCCAGGGGTTGCACCAACTGAACTCGGTGGAATCGACGTAGGTGGGGGGATTCTCTGGTGCTGGAAATAGTTGGACGGATCTAAGCTGCTGTGCTGAGGTCCGGGAGAATTTGTCAGGCTCCTTCGAGAGGCGGTACTATCCTGCCGTGAGAGAGGGGTAGCCTGTGATGGACGGGGGGCATGGATTCGTGCTTCGTAGGACGATGACAACTGTTGATTTCCAAAGCTCTGCGATGTGGTCGATGATGTTCGATGATGTCGAGCCGTGGGAATCGAGAAACCTGCGCCGGACAGGAGAGACTGCTCGGGTACATCGTGAGTTGAGTTGCCAGCAGAGGTAGAGGAGGTGTTGGAAACGACAGAGGCGTTTTGGGCAGCTCGGAGAAGGGAAAGCTCACGGGTCAAACGGTTGACCTAAAGATATTAGAAATAGCTACTAAATCGAGGTTGGCATCTTGTACTAACCACGGCCTCTTGCTCTTTTTCAAGCTGGAGATGAAGCTCGGCGGCGGTCATCGGGCGAGGATGTCTTATCGGTCCCGGTCCCGGTCCAACACCAGGCTCAGCTAGAACATTTGATGGAGCATTATAAGTCGGTTGCGAAGCATTCAACACAGGCGATGGAAGAGAAGGCGAATGCGACGGGTTCACCGTATTCTGGTTGGAAGGGAGGATGTTGAGAGATGGCGAAGCTGGGGCTGGCGGAGTAGCCATCTGTGTTGAAGACTGGCGACAAGAGGCCGCAAGAGTATGTGGAGAGGGGGGGACTGAGTTTAAATCCGGCATGCCGGTCATGAGGTCGGTAATTTGTATGGAAAGTTGATCGTTTTCTAAGCTTGGTGGAAAAGTAAAAAGTAACGCGTAGCTGAATGTTGAGGTGAAGCTCTGGCGCGTTGTTCATGACCGTCACCGACACCGACACCGACGGGGCGAGCGGGGTCCAGCGGGCCGGCCACTAGCATGGACCCATTTGCACCGGTGTGGTGGACGCTAAAACACTGAATCCCCCCTAGAAGTCCCTGAAATATTCCTTCCGACTGGCTGCGATGGCGGGGTCTTGAAACTGTGGTATAAAGTGGAGAGTGTTTGGTGAATGAATGTTGCCTACCCTGAAGAAGATAATAACACCTTTATTTCAGGCTCCATCGCTTAGGTTACTTCTAAACTCATGGTAGCAGTCAGCTAGGCTCTTGAGCTAGTTTTGTTGTATCAAACAATTGCCCATCGCGGGTAAGCACTGTTTTCAAATCGCCATTCAGTAAGGCTAGTAGCATCCATATTACCATAAGCTTGAGGCTTGATGTAGCGACCTTCCATGAGCAATTGAACCATGAGCTAAGAGACACAGTGAAATGAGCGATCAAAGAATATACGAACTGGATGATTATCAACCTCTCAGTGATCCTTATCAATATTTTTCACTATTAACCAACCTCACAGTAAGCATGATAAACTCCAGAAACTCCTGACATAAGAAGGTGGGGGAGCTTCAAATCACCAACATAGCTCTGACAGCTTCACACCTACTGCCAATAACTTATCAGCAGCTTCTCACTGTTCCTGAATTAAAACCACAAAAGGCCCGTATCTCGACTCTCTTTCTGTGAATCATTGGCTCGCATTAGTAGTTACTCCATCAAAAAAATACCATCTCGATCTCCCTCCCGCCCATGATGTAATCCCCCTATGACGGCATAGAATCCCACCTTCGACGTCAACTTGCAATCATTGCTTTCCACTTCTCGTACTTAACCTCTCACCCTTCCTCATCTGAGACCATTCCACATTCAAACAAACTCTTCAACAATAACTTAACCTACAACTTCTTCACATACCAAAAATCACAGAAATCATGCCCGAGGGACGTCAATCACCAGCTCCTGAGCAGCAGAGCGGCCGCCAGCAGCAAGATCCCCCTGCCTCTGGTCACGGAATCAACAAGACTGATGACAAGGACCCTAAGAGCCAGCTTGAGGCAAGAAAACCTCCAATTTCAGTTCCGAACATGATTCTAACTATCTGCAGAACCTCTCATCGAACCCCAAGGGCATCACCGACGATATTGTGGATGAGAAATTCTCCAAGACTGAGAAGAAATAGTCAGTCAAGCCAAAAGAAAAGTCTCGATGTCACGGTCCTAACATGGGAACAGAACAAAACGATACCACGATGGCTATGAATTGATGGATAAGGGAATGCATAGAACTAATAAATCACGACTGAAATAGTCGCTTCATTTGAAACACTGTTCGCATCTTAATTGTAATATGTCTGTGAATGTATTTAATTTATAACTTACGTGCGAATGATGCTGCAACAACGTCGTTCATTCTAAATCAAGAGATTGTGATTTTCACATGTTCCGATTCTCAAACTGTAGGCTTCTGTCACGTTTGCGAGATCAACAATCACGATCAAATGTGGATGGCAGAATTCATCTCGAATTTATTGATTGTGACATGCGTAAAAGTCGTAACAATTCGTTAACTAACAGGCTCCAGCAGGCCGTCATATGAATATCTCATCAGAGCTCAAGAAATACCCCATTGCTTCCTCATTACTTCACGTCTCCCCAATTTTGATAGCTTAGTGCTTCTCACCACCCTCAGGAGCGCTCACATTGGGAACGTTGTCGGCAGAGGCGGCAGGAACTGATGTTCCAAGACTGCCCTGACCAGCCTCGGGAGCGGCGGTACCGGAGGTCTTCTCCTTGCCGAAGACCTTCTCGAGACCAGCAGCCTTGTAGGCGCTTCCACCGTGCTCCTCCTTCTTGAGATCAGCAAGGCGACGAGCCTCGGCGTGCACCTCTTGAACTTGTCGGCTGCCCTGTGTGTAGAACTCGGCAATCTTCTTGCCGGTGGGTGTGTTGGAGGCCTTCTCAAAGTAAGAGCTGAGGCCGAGCCAGAGGCTGTTGGCGCGCTGGGTGATACCATAGCTCTCATCGGTGGCCTTGGCTCGGTCGGTAGCGTGGTACTTCTGGTCGAGACCCTGGAGGGTAGAGAAGAAGCGGTTGGAGACGTTGTGAGCGGCATCGAGGTCGAGGGCACGCTGGATGGCGGCGTCGCCTACGACATAGCCGTGGGCAAGGTACTCGGCCAGGATGCGGGCGCGGGGCTTCTCCTCTTGGGTGATCTCATCGGAGTCGCGGTCAGCGTTCTTGGTGGCTTGGTGGACATCGTCTTCGCCGTCAGCGCCAGCGCTGGTGACCTCAAGATGGTTAGGACCGAGTTGGGTGTTGTTTAGGAGAAGAGCAGTCTTCTTGGCAGTCTCCTTCTCGAAGATAACCTCAGCGGACTTGGTCTCGCCCTCTTGGGTGACCTTGAGATCAGCGATCTTGCCACTGGAGGACGTTAGCTGAGAATCACGGAAAGCGAAAGCTAGAAAGAGCTTACCAGAAGCTGAAGAAGTCCTTGATCTCGCTGTCGCTAGTGGACGAAGCGATGTTCTTGACGTGGATAGTAGAGTTGGCAGACATGATGAATGTGTGGTTGTGCGTGGTTGTGGTTTGGTGTGGTTAATGAGGGGTATCAAGCTTGTTGTGTTGAAGGTTGAAGGTAGCAGAGGGCAAGCAAGTGTTTATAAAGAGTCGAGGCAAATAAAAAGCAGGAATGACGACACCGTGATAGATCGTGACGAGGCAACGAGGCAGTGGCAGTGTGAGCAGGAGCTTGTGTGGAGGTGGCTCCCTCATTCCCATTCCCATTCCCTCGAACTCAGACGCTTAACTCACTGCGGGGCAGAGAGCGACGTCATCGACGGGTGCCATGTGTGATGGCATGATGTACCTGATGAGAACTACATGATCTCTCACACAGTATAGGTGGTGTAACAAGTATCTTCTAGCAGCATCATGAATTGTTGAGATCGATCTCTTGGAGAACAGACTAGAAGCGGGCTGCCTGTCAATGGTTGCCCTTGCGTCGTCTCTTGTGGCGAGGTGATGAGACACTTCTCAGACCAAATCAAGTTGCAGAAGAATGATTTGCTTTCCTTCTTTCACATGTGAAGGACCCCTTTCTTTTTTCTTTTTTTCTTGATCTGATCGTCTTTGCATATGATCATCGAGGCTTATTCGTTCGTTACCCTCTCAACATTATGCTCATAGGCCATATAAACAACACCACGAGATTTACTGTCTACGCGTCTTGATACGCGTAACGGAAAACTAAATATCACCCGGTGGCCTCCATTCTGAGGCGTTTACCTCTGTTCTTGCTTTTGGAACTTGTAACTGTGTCATTTGGAAACGCTTCATGTGTTGGGTTTAGCATCATTAACCTGGGCGCTAATACTCTCTCTGTACAGTAGTTCCCGTTCGGTGGGTTAGGTACCGTGAGTTGCTAATTTAATCTCCCCTTGGCGTATCAAAATGCTCAAGACAACTGACGTGTGATAAGGTATGATCATATACACGCGATACATAGTATTTATCGACTCATCATACTCAATCAAAGTCAACTTACACCGTTGAACTCAATTGCCTTTGCCAAATCATCTGCTCTTCAACACCGCCTTTGCTGGATTTTAACGCCAACTCATCCGTCTCCATCCCATCGCATCAACCCCTGTCCATCAAGCGCTGATGGATTTTTCCAATGCGACTTCAATTTCCGTCCTCATCAATTTGCAACAATCCTCGTTTGCGAACCTCGACTTAATGGTTCGTTCGCAGGGAAAAGGCTCATGCTATTATCATGCCATGGCATCTATTCCACTATGGCCAGCAACAACCTCATTATCACGCGACAACACCTCCTGTGATGCCTCGCCACTCTCTTTTAAACGCTTCCTCATATGGCAAAGTTGCTCCTTCAGCCCACTCTCCCGCTTCGTTAGACAAGCGTTGGGGGTCACACGCCAACTTGGCGATCGCCTCCATTGACAAGGGTCGTCATTATCCTTGCTCAGACGAAAAGACAGACTCATTCCCATCTGCTCAAGTGAGCAGAACGAAGCGGCAGTCTCAGAGAACCAGGAGAAACTCAATGCTCCCGTGGCGCTCACTAAACAGCCGACGTTGCAGCCAATGTCGCAGTCACATTCGTATATCTCACTGCATTAAAGTATTGATTACGGGTTTTGCATGGCGCCCCTCTCGTATTTAAATGGGATCCTTCACGGGCTTCCAGGCGGTCAAAGCGGTTCTCGCCTCCCCCAGACCGCATTGATTGAAATTTGCAACCCTAGCCCAGTCACTGTCAACTTCTAACCTCGAAAGGACTCAAAGGAGCACCCCATAGGCAATTGTTTCGCGCCAAGGAAACAAACTAAAAAGAACCCATATTCCCAGTTTTATTGGCCTCGCCTTCACCTCTGTTGGTGATTTCACCGCTCTCGTGCTCACCTTTTCACTCTTTCAAATATCGGCTGTTTTCGCCTAGAGGAGGGAAGTATACGGATATCGTTTAAAAGTTTTTGATTTCGCAGGTTGGGCAAGGTACAGGTAATCCAATTCTTGGAGTCTCTTTGACAACTCAGCGCTAACAAGCAGATCAGAAGCCTGCCATGCCTCTCGTTCCCAGCTCCGCACCGCTGCCCAGCAGCATGACCACTATTGCTTACTTGCGCGAGCAAGAAATACTCAACATCGTTTACATCGGCCTTCTCGTCATTGAAGTTCTTATGGTTTTGGGCGTCATCACTATGGCTCTTGTTAAGCGAGTTAAAGTCAACCACCAACTCAAGACGATACGATCAGCAACCACTGCCACAAAATACGCTCCCTACCACTTTGCACATGCCGACACGGAAAAGACGATGTTATGACAACCCGAAAGATGACGAGAAAAGAGATACGAAGAAGAACGATTACCTCAGATTGGCGCTTGACCACTACCGCGCACGATTACTACGATCATTGCATTTTATTCCTTTGTTCACCAACATCAACACAACGTCTGCGCACTTTTTTATTCCAGCATGACAAAGAGGAGAGGAGGCTGTTCATTATCTCGCATGGTTTCAAGGCGTAATGCGTTTGTTCACTTGCAGCGGAAGATATGATTTACGACTATATATACCCAGACTTTCTAGTTAATGCCATTTACGTTCTACGTTGCCTCTTTATCGCCAAGACTGAAATATTGTGAAGCTGATACTAACGTCATCTTCTAAACTTGAGATCTCACTAGCTGCAGTGCTGTACTCATGGATAACGAAACAACCGTCATCATGGATTCCCCTAACATTTTTGGCGACCGACCCAAAAGTCGGTGCCCACACTGCAAGTTCTACCCCAAACATGGCAAGAATAAGGTATGCGAAGCCTGTGAGTTCCAGATGGGAAAAGACGAAACCGAAGCCTTTCTCGGAGGAGCAGAACGGAACTGGTGTGTGTACCATCTAAATCGACAAGGATTTCTACCCAGCCGCGCCGCCCTTGAGGATGCTATGCGTGCTCGATTAATTCAAGAGCAACGCTGCGTACGCCTTTGTTGCGCCGGACCGAAGTTACCCATCTATGTGCATTGCGAAGACTGTCGCGAGATGTTGCTCTGCAAGGGCGTTCCCATCGCGGTTGCGAACAGAAAGATTTATGAGCTTATTACATATTATGATGCTTTTCCAGACTACGATGACGACTCTTTTGCAGCAAGAGTTGCTAGAGGTGAGGCAAGCATCTACGAAGCGGATTGGAACTGGGATTGCTCGTTGGCAAAGTTTGTGCATCCCAACCGTAAGAGCTTCAAAGGAAATATCATCCCCGAGAAGATAGTCTGATGCATGCTTATAACCAAGATAAGAGAAAACTATTACTAATTTATAGTTATTTTACGGGTTGATCCCGTGGATGTTTCGGGCCCAAGTCAGTCGTGGAGCTTTGAGGTGAAAGCTTGATCATTCACCTCAGGGGGAACTAACCCATCCGCCGGTATTCTGGACCATTCATACACTCCTAGAAGGTGTCATGTCCGAGACATTTTGTTAGAGAGAAAAAAGATGCTACCCGTTCACGAACTTCTTGCTATCGCTCTGCTCACTATAGACACTCATAGAGTTATCAATCTCAATTCCTATTGACACCATAAACATCACATGCCCGAAGCAGCTTTTCGATGAATCCCCCACTGTTTGATCCTGAATGTTTTGAGTGAACTGTCAGATATGATGTGATCATCATCAATGCACTATCTGTCAACTCCAGCCCCTATCTTGTATCCCGTCGCTGCGCAATCCCGACAGAACCTTGTTTGGTCTGGGGGGAAAGGTTTTGATAGAAACAAGGGGGCAGATATTTCCTAAATGGTGTTAATTACTCTTGTATATAATGGCGAAATCTATCACTGGTGTGTTGGGTTTCAATTGTCTAGTTCAATTACCGACTTTCAGGGGCTATATTGGTCAACAGCGCCACGGTGTCTATCTTAATATGAACTTAAAGTTTAAGCATATTAGCCGTAAGTAATGAACACAGGCTTGCTTATGCAGCTGGGCCGATATGAACCCCGTCAAGTTTTCCGCGGAAAAGAATTGCCGTGTTCACCACACATTCTGCAGAGGATCCCATAAACTTGGGAAAAGCTGATCGAGGTATGAAGACTCCGCCATGGCAAAGCTAGAAAAGTCCAAAACCTCTTCGGCGCTTGGGTCTTCAGGCGGAGTCATGGCACGCAGCTTCTCAACAACATCGGCATGTTGGGCCAAACAGATGTCACCCAAATCCCAAGCATGCTTCTCTTTGTGTTCACGAAGAGCCGACAATAAGTCCGAGGCTATCTTCAATGAGTTACTTTGAACCAATCCTGCTGTTGAGTTTTCTGTCTCCAGTGCGCATCGGAGAAGGAAGCTAACGGTTGTCGAAAATGCAAAAGCACTGCTCGGCAACCAGCAATCAGCCAAATGTTCGGGCTGTAATTCCTGAGTCAAGATGAGTATATCCTCTGCCGTTCTCCGGGCTTGCATATAACGGTTTAGTAGGCGACTATCCCCTGTATCACGAACTCGCTTCTCAGCTTCAAGCTCGATTCTCTGCAATAGGAGTCTGACTGTCAGATATGACAGGCGAAGGTTGGCAGCACCAAGAATTTTGAGGTTGTTTCCACGAATGACAACCCGTCGGATCTCGTCACTCAGAGTCTCTATCCAATTATTCAGAGCCAATTCTAGATGTGTCGTGTCTATGGATTCATCTGAAAGGCTGAATTGATGGACATGTCTTAAGTGCAAGTCCAGAACTTCGGTTAAACCAAGTAGAGCTATGTACACTGAAGCATTGAGAGCCTGCTCTGAAGAAGATGCCTCTCCACAAAGGTGTTCGACCAGAGGCTGGGGCACATCGTTTAGAGTCGGAGAGATAAGCGGCGGGGTTCCATGCGAAAGACTCAGCCTATCTACACGTTAGAGCTGCAGAGGGGGGTTTTGTGCATGGTGTTTACGTGCCATTTATCGTGAATCAACAGAGACCACCATATCTTCATTCTGAGGCTCTTCTCAGGCTGTGGTATTTCCCAGGATATTGGGCTGTGGTTGAGACCCAGTGAATGTGCCATGGCAACCGAAGACGCCAACAAGACGCCATTTCCTATCAGAGCAGTCACTTCGCGACCACCGATGTTTAGAATCAAGGCTTCTATAGTGGATATTCCAGGAGATCTATGTATCTGGGAGTAAGCTGCCTCAGTCGCAAGATTCCATATGAAGCGCCCGTCAGGACATCGATGACGGGAGAGGATAGGAGAGCTATTCCAGAAGGTAATCGAGTGGGCGTACAGGGCACCGAGAAGTGCTGGCGATATGGCAGATTTGTTCTCTTTATATTGCTTACGGAAATGTCCTTCGTCAAGGAGAGGAAAGCAAGAATTAGCCTTGCGAAAATAACTGAGCGATATTAGTAATTGTGGTACCAATCTGTCAAAGACTTACACGTCGACAAGATCACTGGTAAAAGGCTCCAATATCTTCTCTATAAGCTGTAACCTTTCCTCTGCGAAAGTGAGGTTTGAATCCAACCCAACTGGTCGTTTCTGTACAGCAGTAAACAGCACAGGTCTCGACCTATTGCCTATGGCTGGTCTGATAATCCGAGAACCTCTTGAGGCACTGGGCATGGAAGATAGGTAGTCCGACAAAACCTGGTTATCGGAAGTGACTGCTGGCCCAACTATGTGAAGATTATGTTGTTGCTCGTCGTTTGAGCCCAATGCCAAAGGTGACTCCTCCGATTGAGGGTTTTGCTGGACCCATTCTGTGCTTCTTGGCACAGTGGGAGAGACGTCTGACGCTTGGTTCCCATGAGAGGTGGTGTTTCTCGACGAATTGTTAGGCGCTGAAGTAGTCAAGGCTGATTCTACAACAGGCACTGGCTGCCCGATAGTAGAATTGTCTGAGATGGATACTGCAGGGGGGCCAGGTGTCAGGCTGATCTGACGGGAGTTTCTAGCTGCCGAAAGCTTTACTTGTCTCCGACGCCGAGGAGTTTGAGAACTTGAACGAGACTCCGTGGGAAAGATACAATCCGTGCGGTGTGCCCGGCACATGAGGCAGCAGCTGGAAGATGCCTCGGACTGGCAGCGGGATTTTCGTTTTCGACATGGAATGCAGGCCGGCCGAAGATGGGACCTGTACGGTCTTTCATTAGAAGTTCCCTGTTCCATTTTGTTATTTGGTAGCCAGAATGGAAGATGTCTCGCTGTAAGTTGATGGAGAGTACTTTCCGCGGAGTGCGCTGAAGCTGGTGTTGATAAAGAGGAGTTAAGTTCCCCGCGGGAAACTAGCAACACAGTTCGCGTACAGTGTATATGACAGTACTAGTATAAGTCAAGCATGTTCTAGGGAGAACAACGGATTTCCAATGAATCAATAGACGTATTGTGTGTTTTGATCAAAATGAATAGCTATATTGATATCTAGTTTTGATACTAACGTTTAACTGTTTAGTAACTCTCGATAGCCTGGTCCCCTTTTCATGTCCCTTTGTTGTCCTATTTCGCAGTCATCGACATGTGCTATCGAAGGCATTGGGGAGGAATTATGTGATTCGACATCTCGAGTCATCTCATGAGTAACCAAAATAGCACCATTGCCGTCAACTTTGTGTGGGAAAATTTCTTCCGTGCTCTCATTCTTGGTATGTGCGCCGCCAATAGCGTGACTTGTCAATCCATATGCGGTGTTGCCTTTTGACTTGCTCGGCAGGTAGCCTTCCTTATGGTTCTGGTTGTAGCTTTTGAGTGGGATAGATCCTCCTGTCTTCTTGGAGCCGCTCCATCCATAGTAGTAGTTCGAACTTCTTCGGCCACTCGAGAGTCCCAAGGCATGGTTGAGCCAGGGGACCTTTTGGATGACCTGGCGAAGACATGGGATTGTGGAACATACCACGAGAGATGCCAATTCAACTTGGGACCATATCATGGGCTCAGCAAATCCATCTAGAAACTGTTAGAAGCGGTGAAGAATTTGTTTCACATGGCTTACAAGTAGCATCGGGTCCAATTCGAGTGACAAACACGATGCGAATAATCGAAGTGACACAAACCCTTTTGTGGTAAGTTAAGGCGGTAACAGAAGAGAGTGGCAACTTACAATAAACCAAGGGATAACATGGAAATTAAGCCCAGCCTCTTTGCCACAGGGAGATGCAACCTCCACATCGCAGGAATAGGTTGGATGAAGAGGAACAAGTCTGTACACATGTTGAAAACAAACTGTTGGGATTTTGTTAATATACGAAGCTCTCACATAGGTTTCTTTTGTAACTTACCGTACACCACCAGAGTACACGAAGATCAAGACACTTGGCGTCTGCTGGACGGGGTACTACATAAGCTGCCATGACCGGTCGACATTGGAGGATAACAATGAGCGCTTCTTCTATAGCTTGCATTACTAGGAAGACAATAAGGCATTTGTTAAGAATTCGAAGAACAGGCTCAGGGTTGATTCGAAGATAAAGCACGGCGAATGACGACTTGGCGCAGCCGATACCAAGGCTAAAGGTCGCAGAGCATCCTGTCGTATACTATGAACAGTGGTCAGCAGAAGGATCAATATTGGGGCGAAATAGTCACTGACTCTGAGGAATTTCTCAAGATCTTGGTTCGACACTACATTCATATGCTTCCCAAATCCCACTTTCGTAGCTATGTCGTGTCAGTCCGTCTCCTCCGTCATATCAAGTTGGAGTGCGCGAAACTTACAGAGAATTGTACATGTACAGAGTCCTATCAAGAATGCCTACAAATCCCATGTTAGTGTTGTAAAGTAGTCGAGACATGGTCTCATAATTTAAGAAACATTACCCATGCCGCCGTAATCAAGTCTGTTACAATTGTCAGTCCTGTCATCTTAATTCTTCGAATTATTCCGGTCTTACAATCATCAGTACCAACCGTCTTCAAGCTGGATCTGATCCATAAGCGAGTACCAATAAACACCGTAGTAAGAGAAATGACCGTGATCGATGATGCGAGCAATGCCCCTGACAAGTCATCTCCCGCCATGACGGTTTCGCGATAAGTCTTTTAGTGTCGAAACAGCGGTTCTCTCTGGTTATAATTGCGAGTCCTCTTTGATGGCAGTGGCATTTGGCGGAAGGTTTCAGGATGAAGTGTCTGTTCCTCGAAGCTCGAAGCTGTTCTTCAGATATATGAATACTTTTCACATTGTCAACGCTGCACCAAATCCGTCCAAATAGGCGAGGAGCAGCCTAGCAGGACACAAGCTCCTCTGAGAGAATGACAGACAGCCTTGTTGGGTGGAATAACAGTAGTGGTAAACGAGTCGCTAAGCTGCGTCCTCTCATGTCTTGTGATTTCTGATGGAATGCAGTGACAGAAAACCGGGGAACAAGGCCATATAAGTTGTCACCCAATCAACCTTTCCGTCTCCGGTTTGATGCCGGAGACTTCAGGGTCAACTTAAATCACTAAAGAGCATGGTGCCGCGCCATTTCATTCATAAAAGGATCCGATCTAGTCATGCCAGTAGCCTGCCAGGGAAGCTATCTCTATGAACCGCCAGCGGGAAATGCCTGGAGAGACAAGGGATCGTTCATAGCTGCAGTTAACAGGCGATATGGTATCTCCAGCATTGGTAAGGAAGACAAAAATAGTGCACATTCACAAAGACGAGGATGATTTACTTGTTAGTCAAAATCCAAAGGAACGCGCCGTTATGATGGTGGTTGTTTAAGTTTCAGCCACAAGAGCCCGTTAGTTTTCGTACCAATACGAGTATGCCTAGAATGTCTCTTGTGGTGTTGATCGTCACCCATGGCTCAATTGGGTTCGGTAGTGGCCATTCGATGGGAAGAACCGAATCACTTTAGTCTGGCGAAGTAATTCTTCCAATACGCATTCGACATGCGAGTCAGGCGACAGGCTCAGCAACTGACAACATCACTGAAGTCTGCAACGGCCCCAACTCCATCGAAGAGCATTTCCTCAAACTTTTAGTACTTATTAGCATTCGGGGAATGTATTCTTCTTGTGGACAGCATCAATCGATGCCTGGTATATTAAAGACATGCATCTACCCATACGAGCCTGATATCTTGCGTAAGGGATACCTGTCATTTCTGTTATGTGTGACTTGAACATAAGGTCACAATACCTAATGAACACAACGTTGAATTATATCGACGAAGTTGATGCTATTTATCAAAAAGCATATATAAGGGAGCACTGAGAGTTTGGCCGATCCCAGTGCCAATGCAGCTGAAGACAAGGTTGCTGAGTCTTGACAGCTTAGAGACAAGCCACGTCTGTCACCAGGAACTAGCGTAAGCGTGTATGAATCTACAGGGCTGTAACAGGCTAGCAACTCGCAAAATCTCGTTCTTGATGCCCATTCTTGGCATTAGACTATAAAATGGCTGGTTTCCAAGCCAAGTGAATCCCCGGAATCTTCCCGACGTCGTGTTCAGGGGAATTCCGTTCCTGGCCCGATAAGCTTCCACGGTAGTCATGTCCTTGAGTCACGGCATTACCCTTGCTAAACGTTGAGCTGCTTTGCTAGAAGCTGAAGGGGATTCCGTATAAACTACTGTAACTCATATCATGAAGAGTCTGTTCATAAGAACGGTGATCCTCAGAGCATGTGAGCGTTCCTAGAGAAGTCAGGCTTCTCGTACTAAACAAACAATAACTCGTTGCTAAGATCGATGAAAGCAAGGGGACTTTGCTCTAATTTCTCGGCCCGACAGAGCCCTCTCTCCCACTGAGGATCGTCCGAGGATATCTGGGGAATGAGGTCGATCATCTAGCGACTCTGTGACGTGTGATGTTCCCAGATCTGATTGGATATGACTGATCTGACAACCACGAACAATGTTCTAGAAATTCAATCATAGAAGGCTTTCACAATGCAGGTAGGTACTGCCAGTATATAATCAGCGGTATACCGAGTTCAAACTATCAGACACCAAACATCAGCAGCTAGTTGTGAGGGCCCCTCGGTCCAAGAGAGGCTTGGAAGGCACAAGCCAGGGTAAATAGATTAAACACTGGTATGATAGTGTGATTGATACTGGGAAACCTTACGAAGCCGTCGGGTAGGACTCTAGATTGGGCCTTTTGGGAATCGTATCAGTCAACTAGCACGGGACCTCATTATCTCATCCTGCCATTATCCATAGCATATCAAGCTGGACCATGTCAAGTTTTCGAATCACCCAGAACGTTGATCTTGGACAAGTCACTACCTGCTGACCATTGTCACTTAAGTTCAGTGCATAACGTCTCTGAGTTGCTACAGAGAAATGCATTACTGTTTGGGTCTGAATAAGAAGTTTCTGTTGCTTTTTCGACTAGAATTCATAATGATATAGGTATTTGTTACTAAATAATACTTTAGATAATATAAAGTAAGGAAACTTCTTATCCAGAAGGTCCATTGTGTGATTACTGAATGCTCTGAAAGATGATTTAGACAACTGTTGCACAGACGCGGAATAAGGCCGCCTCCAATATCTCAAGCAACCACATTCCTATGTTTAGACTATATATACAACCATTGTTTGCTACTGACCACAACCCCCCCTCTCTACACTGGACGACAACGTCCGGAATTCTTCCGTAGTATTCTTGTGTTGTGTTCAGAGACATCCCATCTCCATAACCCATGCCTCCGAAATTGGAGGTCTAGGTTGCCGATCTCGCATGCAAATGAACACAAAACCGACCAATCGAGCAGCGCGTTTCTTTTGCTAACAGAGATAATAGACTTGAAGAAGCATAAAAGTGCCCAAGTTTGACTAAAAGTGCGAACAAGACACCTAGGATATATATTAAAGAGAATTAAACATTTTGACAATTTGAAACCTAATCTCTAAGCTATTTTATCTGTAAAAATCCATTTTAAAAATCAAGGGCAGATAGCAGTATCGGCTGGTGGATCGGAGGCATTAATTGAGTAAGCACTATACCGTTTTATCACATGATCATTTTCAAAACGGTAGGACGGGGCCCATGTAACGGACTATTTGCGCCCAATACATACACGCCACCTCCTACATGCGAGATCCCTGTTTTCAGCTTGTGTTATCTTAGCCAATCATCGCGATGTTTCTGCTTAGACCCCAAGTTCGACAGCCTGATATCATTACTGATATCGCCCAGACAAATCGAAAGGTACCTGAAGATGTGCGAGCTCATACATCCACGCGCCAAACATGTGTGCGGCCACGAGGTTGAGCAGGTGTCGTACGTGAACAGGTGCGTTGCAGCTGTGCAGAGGGGCTCTGATTGTCCTAACCCAAAGGATAATTGGAGCATGGGAATGTCATCTAAGAAAGATAAATGCCCTAACTGTGTCGCCCGAGGGTAATCATTCTGGGGAACGAGGGGCTCGGTTAGTGGGCTTAGTGGGCCTTGTTGGGGCACTGGTGGCCTGTGCACCATCTGACAATCACCAACCTTCACTGTACCTACAACGATATTTTCTCCTTCTCGTTCAAACGTCCTGTTAGTACTCTCGTTAATATGATCGCGCATCTACGATTGCCCTTCGCGCTAGCTAGTGATCATGTTATTGCATCTGGTGCCGCCGGCCATGTGCTTGCCATCAGCCAGCGTATCGTGCTAAAGTGCCCAACAACATTCGACAACCCCGCTCCTTCGCAGGAGGCTGACATGAAGGAAAATATTGAGAAAATAAAGAATGAGGAACGAATCTACTCTTTGTTGCGCGAGAAACCCCACCCCCATATTCTCATAAGTCCTCTTTATATTCCCCAGGGTATCTTTCTCCATAGGCAAGCTATGACGCTCCACGACCGACTTGAAGAGTGTTCTAGCAAGCCATTACCGGAACAGATACAGGAGCGGTGGATCAGACAACTGTCGAGCGCTTTGACTTGGCTAGAAAACCTTGGACTGATTCATGGGGACCTTCGCCCTACAAACATCTTTCTTACTGCCCGCGGTGACGAGGGCGATATCCAACTGGGGGATTTTGACTGCGCGGTTGAGAAGGGATCCCAGCTACTTGCCTCAAGCGAACCGTTTTGCAAAGTACTCAAGAACTACGAATTGCCAGAAGGGAGTGCCATCACCGAGCAGTTCTCTCTTGGTTCCTGCATTTACACAATTCGATTCCAGAGAATTCCTTGGCATGATCTCGACCCACCAACACGAGTTCAGAAGATCATGAACGGTGAACTCCCAGATTCGTCTTCAGACGCTCTCTTTGGGGGCCTGATGTCCAGGTGCTGGATCGGTGACTTTGAATCTGTACACTCAGTTGAACAGGAGATCATACGGCTGCTACAAAATAGGAGGGGACTTCAAACGGTTGAAACAATGCTAAGCTCAATGAACCCTGACTTGATCTCAACATTGGAGCAAGAGTGTATCGCGTTTCTGAGGAAGAAGAACAGGGTGATGTAAGGAGAAAGCAGAGATCTATATTTAAGAAGACGTGATGATCTAATAGAGCACCATCTTCCCTTGCGCCGACGACTTCCAGGAATAAATGTGGCTGTGAACTGACGCCTAGATTATCCTAATCCTGATCGATCCAATGCTCGAAAGCGAAACATGACCTGCCACCAGAAATATTAGTTGGCCCAGAGAGGTCCAACACGCGACGAGCAACGGTAACTACAAACCAACCACCAATTGTCACAATTCTAGCATACATAATTGGCTAACATCTCGGATCCGGTTTCCATGTACTCCATATAACTACCTGTTCATCCCATTCTAGGTAGTAAGTAATTCCGCTGACCATTTCTCCCCCTCTCACTTGGCCTCGGAGGACCATAGTGACCCTTTGCAATACCATTTTCTCATTGCACGTGGAACACATAGCCAAGCAGTGTACACAAACCTTGACGAATTTGCCATGGGTACTCGAGGGCTGTAGGCATTTCGATATGGCGGAAAGTACTACGTATTTTAGAATGAGTAGTAAGTGGTTGCAGGCCCATTTCTATCTGCTGGCTGGATTAACAAACTAACACTTTTATTTTAGCGATTCAGACGAGCTGGGCGAAACAATCGCTAATGGCATCCCGAGGAGCTCTTCTCAGTTTCAAGCATGGATGGACGAGAAGCGAGGCGACTGCGAAGTATTAAAACAGCGCCTGGACTACGCATGGCTCATCTCACCTGACTCCGGCGGTAAGTCAGGGCTGCTTTCCGAAATCGCCGGATCAGAGGACTTGTTTATCGCACCAGGCTACGTGAGACCTCACAGCGATCTGTTCCTAGAACATACCGTCGTGGTCGATCTCGACCGAGAACTCCTCAACTGTAACGGGGTTTGCTTCTTCTTCCTGGCCCAGCTGCCACAAACTTCCATCCATGCGTTGCTCAAGCCTGCCAATCGGTACTGGCTGGGGCTCGACATAGAGCCAAAACACCCCTGCATCACAACCGATACGGTGCCTACGCCTCCCCATGATAACGAGGAACTGGTTGCTTCCAAGTATAGCACCCTATCCCCTCGACTCGAGGTGCCCCTATTTCACATGGCCACGGCAATGACAGCATCAGAGGCCGTGGTCTCATCTATGACCCAGGCATTTACCCTCATGAGCCAAATGTACGGTCGCGCTATCACCCAAGCGCGCGATACGTGCTTCGAAACGGACCACCTGTTCCGTGAGGTAAGCTACCTGCTACTCAGTATCGCCTCCTGCTCCCCCAATCGCGTCAGGCTCGCCAATGCCGAAGGGTTGGAGTGGCCAACTACAGCATACGAGTCCCTGGATCATCTCTCAGTTGCTAAATATGGCATTCTTGGAGACGATGGTGATGCCCAACCCCGGGAACTGGTCTCGACCTTCCTGAGCGACTTCCACGAGGCCTGCATGACTCCTGGGAGTTCCCCATATGCCACATCGTACTGGATGGGCCCGGTTTTTGTATGGCTGACACGCGATCTGCTGTCCCGGTCGAGGTTTGAAGCCGCGATCTACGCAGCCGTGACAGAGGCACGAGCTGTCCCAGGCAAGCGCGAGTTTCCAGTGGTTGTGTTTTCCATTCATCATTTTATGCTGGTTCGCGTAACACCCACCGTAGTGTTGCATTCAAAGCGCTATGCTCTATAGACCGAACCCACTACCGTCAATATGTCGTTTCTCGACACCGAACATATTGAATTTCCGTTCCGACGCCCTTCAATACTCGAAACCTCGGTCAATTATGATCTACCCGTTGATAGCGACTGGGTTTCCGACAACTGTCAGCGCAGCTTCGAAGAGCTCGCTTATTTCTTCATTAGTACAAGTCCGCACAGGGAACTTGGCAAGCTTGCTATGGATAGGGAGCTCACGATCGTGAACCAGCTTGAAGGAGAGCCTGATTTATTGCAATTTCCTGGCCAAGAAGAGATAGAGCAAAGAGGTTTATTCTCCCAGTTAAACCGTACAAATGCCCTAGATGGCCAGGCCCGATGCATTCTAGTTATCGGAGCAAGCAGCAGCTCCCGCACGTCAAGCATGCTTGCCATACCAGTGCTGTGGGAGCGATGGGCTAACCCTTTGCGGGTCAAGACAGACGTGAAATTGCCCCTGTCAGATGGATTCGCTAATGCAGCGTTGGAAGAGTTTAAAAGGAAGTATTTGTGCAGGCTCCTGACTAAAAACCCCAGTTGGAGACAGCCGTTCGAAGAAGCGGGTATCAACTGGGAGCTGCTCGAAAAGGTACTGAGCTCGCCGTATGAGCGTCGCATCGCTTTGCGAGCGCGAGGACTCGCGGTCTTGTACGCACTTGTGTTCTTCATACCAAAAGGCATAGGAGGCTGCGGAGTTCACCAGTCTTGCTACTTCGATAATATAGACCGCACATATCGAGCTCAGATTCCACAGCAGCGACTCGGTGCACACCTCCAGATAGCCTCCCGCATACGGCCAGATAGAAATTGCAGATCAGTTTACTTCTTGGCCTTGTTCAAGTCGGTATCCGAGGATACCTCTGAGGGATGGAAGCGGGCCGAAGCTGAGGCACGCGCACAGGCTGAAGTTGAGTATTTCCGCCAGGCTTTCGAGTTTTGGATCAATAATGATGCACCGTGAGTAAAGCGCCCTTAGATACTAGGTAGTCGTGAAAGACTAACCATCTTCTCTAGGTTAGGGGAATGCACGACCTTGCGGTCTTTGTCGTGATCGGGACCAAATTCAGGCTCCTCCACGTGACTAACCACCCACAGATACCGACAATAGAAGAGGTCCCGCCAGACGCCTCATTCAACATCAAGAAGGCTCAGCAATGGTCGTACCATAAACCGTCGTGGAGATATTGTCATGCTATGAAGCCCTATCTGGATCATGCGCGGTCGGAGCTGAGATTTGGCGACGTTGAGGTCGATGACATCAGCGACGATGACAAGCCCCTGGACAGCAAGGCCAGGCGGTCGCCCCTCGATACGCGAACTATGGAGGACAGGTCAGCTATTATAGCGGCGTTATCCTGGGCACGTCAATTGGCAGACGTGCATAGCGACCAGGAGACAGAGGAATTGGTGCAGCCAGACCTATATCTCTGGCCGTAAGCTATTGCATTTAATATGCAGTTTGAAGACTACGAGTTCATGTTTGGGTTTAAGTGACAGCAGCATCGCAGCGCAACCTGACCCCGTGGCCCCACGCAGAGCCTCTCCAACGTCATCCGACGTCTCGGCACATTCTTTCGGTTGGACGTGTCAGGAACAAACAGTCGCTACAATAGAACTTGCATAAAAGTACTGATACGTGGAAAATGCAATTTTCTCCTTCCTTTTCTTCCTGCCAGTCTCCTGGAGGGGCTCCTTGCCGCGTTGACTTTCACAACTTCGACCCCAGCAGTCTTCTTTGTTGATCGCAAAGCAAGACACAAGTGTCCGTTCCACCCCCGATTCTCTTGAAGAATGAAATGATGACATCTTCACTGCCCATGCCGGCGCTGCGTCCTGAGATACGGGAGAGAAGCTGGTAGAGTATAGCAACACTATTCATAGTCAATTGAAGGAACGCAAACAACGGGGAAGATGACATGTACCGTAGATAAGGCAAGCGAATGGTAACCGCTGTCTTTTGGATAGCGCCTTTCATACCAGCCACACTGGCCATATCCAGCACCTCTCGGACTGTATGGGAGTTTGCCAAGTTTGAAAGCCCTCGCAAGTGGTCGCCCTGGCCCTGGGTGGCCAATTGACTGAGTAGACTGTCGATGCGTGGCCAGCAGTCCACTAGCTCTTTATAATCTCGCATCGGGAAAGCATGCCACCTTAGGCGTGCTGCGGCATGGCTTTCTACAAACCCCCTATATTCTCTCATTAGGATACATGCTGTACTGAAAGGGGATAACATAGAAGATAAATACCTATATGAGTCTGCGCTGCTTGTTTGTTTCAAGCTAATTGCTTGTTCCAGAACCTCGGCTAGGAACAAAATCTCCGACATGGCAAAGTTTAGGAGCTTAAGTACGTGCGTAGGCTTGTCCCAGAGAGCTTGAATGAAAGGGACTGTCGCCGGCAATATACGGGTGTGAGATTTAATAAGCCCCAGGATCTTGTACCCTTTGCTGGCCAGTGGATGGCCTGCAGTCAAAATGAGTAGGTAATAGGAGGTTGTATGATACTCGAGAAACTGCGTGCTAGATTTCAGATTCCAGCTGGACACGCTGCTAACAATGCGGTAAAAATCTTCGACGGTTCCATAAACGTATTTCAAGTCGGCGACTATTTGATCGTTCGACGTCAAGCTCAGCGCATATTGGCGTTGAGCTTCTCGTGAAGGACTGACGCTCTGAATAAAGTCAATAATTGGTCAAAAGGATGGTTGGTAAGGTTGATTCGAGTCGGACAACTTCCCCCCCTATGGGAAGGGCCTTGGCTTTAATATTGCAAAGATGGAGAAAGGCGAACCAAGATTGTTCCCGAGAATGCCTTACCGCTGCCTTCAGCTTGCAGCAGAGCAGGGATGGATTACCCTTGCACAGTGACTTCCCAGGAAGTCGAGAATCTTGTGACGTGTCACGCAGTCTCTATGTACCTAAGCAAAGGGTGTAATGTCAAATGTTCTTTTCTTGTTGCACTACCTACGGGTCTTATGTTGGGGGTATGAGGGGTACTTGGGAGCGAGAGGAGCATGGGTTTACCAGCTCAGGGGTGATTTATTGTGGCAAAAGCGTATGAAAGGTAGTAACCACATGCATTCATCTAAGGGAGAGTCAAAGCGCTCTCAACTTCAGCGATCACGTTTGAAGAGGCGAAAAACAATGACGAAATCAATTAACTCGAACTCAAGTTACATTTCCATACGCAACACGATAATTCCACTGGAAGACAGAAATAGCGCAAGCATGTAAAAGAACACCCCTCCTGTGATGAATAGAAGCCCCCCAAACTTGTATATATTCACAGTCGCCTTCCAAGTGTGAAAGTCATGCTGCCATGACCAAGAGGAAGGAATACATGAGCGATCAGTAAATCGTGAGCTTTCTAGAGACCTGGAGCGAGACCGGGAGTGAGAGTGAGAGCGATGACAACACCGACCACGAGAAACAGACCGCCCTGAAGGCGACGCTGGGGATGGCAACAGCTGTTGAGGTGGATGGGCGATAGGAAATGGTGGCACCACAGGGGCAAAGAACACCGGATTGAAGCTGTGGTATTCGGCATACCATAGAGCAGCTGGCGCAATCTGAACCACTTGTTCAATCACGAGTGCTTCGCCTCGTCCACCTCCCAGTAAAGCAATGCAGAGCACCAGAATATTATCAATGTTGCTATCGTTGATTTGCTCCAAGGGGATATTGAAACGTCCGACCGTATTCATGAGTCGAAGGATATCCTGCTTGCTGAGATCGACAGGATGGGATGGAAAGTCGCGGAGGAGCTTGAATGACTGTCCTTTCCGTGTCTTGATCTTGTTGGCAATCTCGAACTGGGCTTGTAATTCTTTTTTGGCACTGGGCCAGGGCCTGATAGCCATCCTCATCTCGCTGAAGACTCGATCTCGAAGGTTGGCGGTGAACTGCTGTGGACCGAACCTTTCTAGTTGAGTTCGACAGAATATCATTGCAGGGACGTTGTCCCAAGGTGTCTGCCGGATTCCATACTCAAGTGACAGAAAAGAACATAGTATAGGCAGGAAATCGGCATCTTTATTCTCCATACTGAGGTTGAACTGCTTGATGGGTTTGATCGTCATGATGAAGGTTCCAAGTTCAGGAGCTCGTGAGGTGAGAGTTTGAGGACGATCAAAAGGAAGCAACAAGTCGAGAAACGGGGCCCTTTTGGTCGGCAAGCGGTGCTCACCGTTAGTAAGGAGGCACTGACCCCTCCATCTTGTTGTATCCTAGGGCAAAGCGTTCGGAGACCCCTCTGGCTTTCCTGCCATACATTTGTCGATCTCATCCCTGGTCTTCCGGCAGCCCCGAATGAAGGCCTTCGAGACGGTTTGAACGCCGCACTCCCCCACCCTCTTCGAAATCCAAGGAGTCATATCCCAGGGACATGCGGGCTCAAGGCCGGTCCCATCTTTTATCTCTTTTCTTATTTGAAATGTGGCTTGCGAGGGCACTCCTCACGGCGTAGCACGCTACCGATATGTACCAAATTGCGTTTTATAACTGCATAATATTGTACCATATCTAAGATACAAAGGCCTTGGAATGTTTTATGTCCGTAAGGCCGTCTTTGAGCTCCACCCAGTTTTGCCTTCTCCCCCCATAATAGCCCACTAGCCAATTTTCCGGCGAAATGAGTGCCAAAATGACATCAGTGTCATTCTCACCGGGATATAATGACAAAAAGTCCCTCGCGAACTTGAGGTCATATCCTGCTTGTGCCAGTATGTCCCCAAAGTACTTGACAGTGACTGGGACAGTCCAAACTGCTATCCGTAGCTTGGAGTCGCCTGCCAGTGGATTCGGTGCCATGTATGGAACTCAATTGGTCTAACTTTCTTATAAGCGCTTCCAAACATATCGGTGTTGCTTGCTTACTGAATACTTGATATACTTCGTCAATTACAACTGTAACCGCCGTAGGGGGTGCTATCTCGTTTATGTGCTCCGGCCAGGGCGCTGTTCTTGTTGTGAGTAGGTTCTGAGACAGGAGGCCATTATAAACTCACAAAACTCTTTAGTAAAGACACCGTTAGGTGGTGAATTTGATGCCATTGTCGGGGTTTGAGAAAGTGGGTGAATTTGTCTCCATCATTTAATTTCAAGACATCTACTAGGTACATATATATAGCCCAACTATGACCCTCACCCTTCTCAATGCTAATCACTATTCGAAAGGTAGGGGGGCAGCTTCGGGGACAGGGCAAAGAACTAGCATATTGCTAAATAGATCAGTAACGAATGTTCATGATAGCAAGAATAATACATACAGTGACAATTTTGATGTGGGTGCTGCAGTCTCCAGCTCAGACCTCACTTGGAAAGCTTGTAAGTCGGGATCGCAATTGGGCACAAACTTTGCGTACGTCTCCAGACCCCTTCCAAAGCGCCAGTAGAATCCAGTTTCCACTTTTTGGCTCTCGACAATTCTGTACTGATTGGCTACAAACCAATCTTCGATGGTATATTTCCAACTCTTTTGTGCCTCTATGACCTTGATGGTCTCCGCGAGACTGTCCAACCCCTGAAAGGGCTTCAGCTGTAAGGTCAAGTACTGCAGCTCGACAGTGGGTGGGCGTGTCCTATGATTTCGTTCAGCTGGGCTTGAAAGCAAACAGGAGATGCACTCACCCGCATAGCTTGTCAACATCCTTTCGACTCATTGGTAGTTCGAAGACCTGCTCATCGTCGCCACCCTCGTCTTCAAGCCAATAAGTCTCGATGAGAGGAGTAACAGGGGCGTCACTATCCTCATCTTCAACCGAACCAGTCTCGGTCAGAGGGGTAGCAGGGGCATCACCATCTTCATCTTCAAGCGAATCAGTCTCGATCAGAAGGGTAACAGGGACGTCGCCATCGATCACAGGGGTAACAGACGGTGTGATGGGAAGTGCGTGGTCACGAAAGTACATTATGCTTTGGGGTTGCTTCAATTGACAAGGAGGTTGAAAGGAGACGTGAGTCGACAGCAAGGCAGCTACATATGCAGGTGCCTGACGCCCATGGTATTTGTATTCGATAATGCCTGTAGGCTTGTCTTCGCGCATATGATAACTCATTATGGGGCAGGGTCTAGACATCGACTCATGTCTCAGCTCATTGGACCATGATCAATTGACCATGGCCAAAGTGTGATAAGGAGAGATCAACATGAATTATACCAAGCTGGGCGATCCAGGTATCGCTAATTTAAGACTAGCTTCCCACGCCATCGCGGCGCTTGAACATCACTCCGCACGGTCCTTCTTTGCTCCCAGCCCCCTTTTCCTCCAGCTCATGCAAGGTAATTAATTAGAACATGGGTGAGTTGTATGAACTCTTGCCACTCTCAACGCCATTTATTATTAGCTATTGTGTGATTTGGAGGATAAAAATGTCTTACGTTTCGTGATGCGGGCTACAGATCGGGTGATGATGCCTGCGTCTAATAGGTTTAGGTGATTTGCAGGGGGTTGGCAAGGAGCAACGTTTGATGTCCGTCTCGATGGGCAGCATACGACAGCAAATGGTGCAGATTGGGTGGGTCATTATTTGCTCGCACATGCTGGGTTATGCTGCAGACTGTCGCTTTAGTTGCTGTCATAGGTTATCTTCTCAAGTCGTCGACACACGTGTTTTGTATGAGAACGAGACTACCATTCTATTACACTCATGGGCCAAGGTATAATTTTAGATACGTACTTTACGTCCATATCCCGGGCCAGGTTTTCTCGTCCATGTCCCAGGCCAGGTTTTCTCGTCCATGTCCCAGGCCGGGTTTTCTCGTCCATTTGACGGAACAAATTGAGATACTCGATGCTTATGCCAGGCTTAAGGGGTCGTTTTAGATCTATCTGGTGAACTACTTGAGGTAGGACCCATGTTCTTGTGTTTTGATTGGCATCTGAAGATCCACATAAGCCTCTCCGGGTCTACTAAGTCCCACTCATTATCTACCGCAAAATGCTGGTACTTCAGTATGGGGCGTTAAGGATATGATTCGCTTTCCTAGTAGGAATGGTCTGTGTAAGCTGCAGGAAGAAAAGCGAGGGGCGTCAAAATTGAGTATCGCAGAGGGACTGCTAACTAAGCCCAAAAACACCTGAACAACTACCCGCATGTTTTGTCGCAAAGCTTTGGTGTAGATTGATTAAACTACATCTTCGCTGATCACTTGGTACGACAGACAGTTTGATGATATATGCTTACTTCACATCAATTATCAGCTGCTATGACCATGCATTATTCTACCAAGCAAAAGTAGACGCCGATAAAAGCATGTGCTACTACACCATCTCCGAGAAGATATGCCCTTTTTGTAAAGACAGCGTTGGTCCTACACCTTCCCTCATATCCTGCAACCTTGTCTCGAGACATGAGGATATAAAATATTGTCCAAACCTGGGAAAAGCTGAACGGAAAACGACGAAGACGCTCGAGGACTGCGAAAATTGTCGCCCAATTGCGGCCGACCAGAAGCGTGAGTCTCGCTCGGAGACAAAAGAAATGCTTCCCAAAATCGCGATAATAGCAACGGGAGGAACAATAACCGCAAAAGGTGTTTCCCCCACAGACACCACCAACTATGATGTCGGCGCTTTTGGCGTCGAAGATGTCATCAAGCGCATTCGAAGTTTCTGGAGTGGGAAGGCCGAAGTTGTCACCAGTACACCATTCACTATGGATAGTATCAACCTGGACCTCAGATATAAGATATCCCTCTGTCACACAATCATGGCACTGATGGCCGACGAAGAGATCATGGGGATCTGTGTCCTGATCGGAACAGACGAAATGGCTACTACAGCAACTTTTGAGGATGCCGTCATACCGGACGGCCCTCGTAAACGCATTGCGTTCACCGGAGATATAAGGCCGCATACTGCACTTAGCCCCGATGGCCCTGGCAACGTCGTTGCTACCATCAATACATTGCTGGACCCGAGTTGGACGGGAGTTATCATGGTCATGAATGACAAGATTATGCGCCCTCAAGGAACCAAAAAGGTGCGCAATTGTTTCGAGCCTCGGCCAGGCGCATTTCTGGGCAAGATCACGAACTTCGAGCCAAGGCTTGGGCAAACTGAGTCTCTCTATTCCCCAAATCATATAGATATCAGTTCATTATCGCAGGAAGATCTGGCGGCGGGGTTACCAGCAGCTGCAATAGTCCCAGTCACCGCGGACTGCAATACATTCCTAGCTGCCATCGTTGGCAGTGAAGCGAAGGTCATAGTCATAGAAGCATACAGCAGTGGATGGTTGCCAAATAACTCAAGAGGTACGATAGCCAAATTTGCAAACCGCGACGATTTGGTGGTAGCAGTAACGAGCAGGCATGGTTCGGCGACGGTGGAGGTAACAGATGTGGAAGGCGTGATTCCAGGAGGTGACTGGATGTCAGATCAGCTCCTGCCCATATTGCAGCTTCTAGTGAAGCTAGGATATACAAAAGAAGAGATACGGGACAAAATACACTGATATATTGAAGCAATTGTAGGCTAGGAAGCCCAAATACATCATGGTTCATTTGTCACATAATAGGAATACTTGAGTTGAGTAGACATACGTATCATGATCAGAGTCATTTGTATCTAGTCGATCCGCTGTTTTGTCGAACCTCATCTGCAATTTTCTCAAGGTTTCCAACGAGGTACAGCTGCCTTGATGCCCTTCAGCTTTGGGCAATGGCTTGAAGCAGCATTGCCGCCAGCGCCTGTTCCTCGTAATCACCTTCACGGACTGCATTGCTTTCTTCAAGGCTCACTGAACCATGCCCTCCCCTCTGTTCCAGCGAGACACTCGACTTCGCAAGCTCTTGATGTGAGCCTGTCTGCGAACCTGCTGCCCCAGCCTCCCATTGCGCAGAATCATGCTGAAATTGGCTCGCCCACGAGTCATTCTCTCCCAGTTGTGATGCCAGCGACGATCCAACATAAAGAGGGTTAAATAAGTCTTCTGAGTAGTCTCTGAACTGGGATATTTCATGACGTTGCTGCGGATTGTTGTATTCCGCAGTCACCAATGACGTTGGCACTTCTTGCTGTTGTGAAAAGCTTGATGAGGATCCCAATGTCTCAGAGCTGGCGAAGTATGATGGTGTGATCGTCCGCGCGTATTCCGCGTCCCTCATATCATGACCTTGCACAATATACCTTGGAGTCATCAGGTCCGTCGCCTGGGCCCAAGGTAAGCCAAGCACCAAATCGTAGCAATCGCGCGCTGAAAATCGCGAATCGGGTGAAAGAACCACCATGGCGTTTAATAAGAACCGCCCAAGATCATTAGGGGTTTGCTGCTGCGACTGCCGGAGCCCTATGACAATCGAATTGCACCAGGCAACGCTACGGATCTCGTGTCCTCTGAATGGAAGACCGTATATTAGTTCGAAGGCCACCACGCCTAGGGACCAGATATCGACAATCGGCGTATAGCCTCGCCACAGCCAGGTCTCAGGCGCTTGATACTCGAGAGTTCCGCAGAAGGTCTCCAACTCAGGTCTGTCGCGAGATAAACCGAAGTCTCCCAACTTGACCAAGATATCGTCGTCGTAACGATGCTGAACAAGTATGTTGGCCGGTTTGATGTCTCGGTGCGCGATCGGCGGCTCACTCTCATGCAAATATGTCAGGGCTGATAAGCATTGGGACATGAGGCTTAAGGTCTTGTTGTATGATATATCCTTGTGAGCCTCTAGTGATCCACTAGGAATATATTCTAGGTACAGTTGAGGGCGTGGGGCGAAGGATGATGCGATAAGCTGTATAATATGGGGCTATTATGGCATTAAATGGATATCATTCATACTGGGAAGGGGCATGAACATGTAAAAGCTGGCCCATGATACGAGCCTTGTCATACCATGCTTGCTTGTTAAAGACACGGTGGTCTTGGTTAGGCGCCTTCATGACGCGCTCATCTCCAGTGCTGACGTTCCACAAATGAGTCACTATAGAAAAGGCCCCTTTGCCAAGCTTCTTTTGAAGGTAGATCTCCCCAGTGTCTGGTGTGTTAGCGCCTGTGGGGAGCCTGGTTAACGGGCAGGAGAGACCCAAATTGTGGATGAGGTCCTCGGTAGTGGCCATGCCCTATTTGAATGTGTTAACCTTGTCAATATAGGCTGCAGATATCATAGGTCAGATCGGAATGACAATTTGGAAGGAAATGGCATCCGGAACTGTAATTGCAACTCTTCTCTTATCCTGGAGAATATCATGGCCGCCAACAATCCATTAGAAACCCCTCCGCGCACCCTCACCTTTCCCATCATACGTGACTTCAGTACCTCTAAGAGAATTCAAGTCTTTGACAATTAGGCGATTGCATTGATCAAATGTCAAGCTAAAATGGGTTCCAGATATGCCTTAATGAGGCAAGACCACGTCGCAGTGCGGATTGTACCCAAAGAGAAGTCCCCGGTTAGTTAGTAGGATATCGCTAAAGGTGATCTCGAGGTACAGCAGGTAGTCAAGGGCCGAAAAATTCCAGGTCTTAAGTGGCTGGGTTGACTCCCGCTCGCTGCGGTCGAATTGAGTCTGGGGGCGTGAGAGTCGAGGAGGCCTACCGCATCGATTCGCCTTGATGGCTTTTGACGCCCACTTGCTGTCATTGTGGGGATATATAAGAGCAATGATGTCATTTTCCATGTTGAAATAATGGTAAAGTAAGAACAGGGCATGAGCTTGCTTATAATAAGCATTACAGACTAAGAACCACTGTCGATATCCGGGCAGTAATGCTTTTGCATCACGCTTGTCACTTTACCATTGGCTAGATCGCTGAAATACGATTGGATTGGCTTTTGTCTACAAACATTCACGGAGGTACATCCAGTACGACGGGGTTCCTAGTGGGTACCCTTGTACTGATGTGCAAAACATCCACGTCCCACTATTTACCTATTCAGGCAAGGTCGTAATCGACACGGTCGTCATAACAAAATTGTCTGCACCCCTCATCTTCCGTCGTCATTTTATCAGCGACCGATTTATCGTTTCCATAGAAATGGCCACAACATTGTCCGTTGGACCGTTGCTGAACTTGCTGCTTTAAGCGACGATGAACTTGGTCATTTTATGACAAATCATCGCAGTTCTGATGGTGGATATGAACTTCCCGTTGATGGATGGGACAAGCTGTCTAAGGATGAGCGCGACAGCCTCGCCAGCAGATTGAAGTTTGTCCTCCGACTTGCTCAACGCCCACCCTTTGGATCTGCCACTAAAGACCATGTAGGGCCCAAGGGCAAGGGTTGTCCCAGAGTACCACATCTGCTTCTCCCTAACTTGATCTTGACGATCTTAACGCACGCCTATAACAGGTACTACATAATAAACCCCTCTTACTATAATCTAAATCCCTAAACATCTCTCAATTAAGGTCCCCTATGCTACCACTTGATCTAATGATCTACAAAAGTGAGGCTTACTATAAACTTATTAATGAAGGTAGCTAGACCTTATATCCTATTAACCTAATATATAATGTATTCTAGAATCTGGAGGTCTATGAAGAGCTATTATATCCTTAGCAGGTTAATATTAGCCTAGTATCCCCTTTAGGTATCTTTTAAAAATAGCTGTAAAGGTGGCGGGACTTTTATAAATGGCAACGTAATAATCAAGGCATTAGTGATAGCAATAGTAGGTTTCCAGTATACGTTGAACGGCAGAGGCATATTATTAAATAGGATTTAAGGCCAAGAACAGCTGCGAAACTTCTTAATGAGATCAAAGCTAATCCGTTTCACCTCAAGCTTAAATAGGAGGATAAGCAATAGAGACAAGAGTAATAGCAACTTCTCTATAGAGAATTTAGCTGCTAAGGCTTTTACAGCTACACAAAAGCGATAAAATACTAACTTAGGCGCTATGACTTCACTTAACCATTTAAGCTTAATAAAACCCCTAAAAAAACAAGATAGCCTTATAATATAGATTAAGTACCTTAACTATAAGTGCTAGTAGCTTAATAAATATATAAGTAATACTAAATATCTAGTATTAAAGTATAATAAGTTATAGTAAAAGCTAGTTAATAAGAAGATTCTTAGACCTTATAAGATAAAGGACTTCCTATATAATATACTATTACCAGTTAAAAGAATAAGAGAAAGGGATAATACTAAGAAAAAGGTTAAATATGCAGAGTCTAAAGTAATAAGGATTTACACTTTAACTTAGAAAGATCTGAAACGCTTAAGTATTCTTAAGGCAATATAATTAACTATATTAAAATAAAGCATAGAGAAGTTACTTGCTGCAAAACAGCAGCTAGAGCTTACTCGGGTCTAGAATGATAGGCTTAAACAGTTTATCTAAGCTACGTTTAATTATAATAAAGTAAAGAGAGATGCTGCTCAGCACTATATCCTTATGCAATGGGTTCTAGACCAGGTTGCACTGGTTGAGGCTAAGGTAGAGCCATCTAAATCCAGCAGACCTGTCTTTAATGGAAGGATAATGAAGAGGAAGCGAGATGAAGATGATGACTTCCCGGAGAGACAAAGCTCGAAAAGGAGAAGGGATCAAGACGCAAGATCCTTAGAAGCTACGAAGATACAGACAGAACCCCGCATGACCGTGGACCAAAAACCGCCAAGAGGTTCGCAGTCTGACGATCTTGCGGTCAGCTGTTCATATAAGGATAGCCTTGCGACGACGCAACAAGGGCCTCGTCGCAGCTCGCGTATTGCGGCGCGCCAACGCATGACCCAGCTAATGCCAGTCTCGAGGCTTAGAACAAGAAGTAGCAACTGCTCGCTACGAAGCCAAACCTAACTGAAAGATAGTTAATGAGTGGTAGACGGTGATGACCGACTTCCTAGGAAGTCATGTAAATATCAGGAACTAATGAAATATCTTAATAACTACGGGTCCAATAGCAGGCGGATATTAATACAAATCTGAAAACACAAAAGACCCCCTAACAACACATTCTCCAAAAGAGTGACACAGCATTCAATGCCATTACTAAAGCCCCTGAGATCTTGACTTCGATCGTGTCGACCTTCTCTCTGCACTCATCCTCATTTCTGTTTCCCAAGGCTCTTCCTTGTTTCTCTTGGACCTCTTCTCCTTTTGCTTCTTTGTTTCTGTAATTTCCTTTGGCAGCCCACGTCGGCCTGCAAACCGCAAGTGGAAGTCCAGAAATTTGTCTGCCTTTTTCTTGCCCCATGCACTGATAAATGCTGATCTGGTCCAATGTGACCATGCTTTCTCCTTTTTCAAGGATGCGATCACGCTTACCGTGTTCCCGTCTATCGCAATGTTTTTCACTCTTACACCACTCGGTTCAACTTCAAGAAGATCCCTCGCATCTCGGCTCACCATTTGGGCCCCTTTGTCACTTGCCAGAAAGTCGAGCCTTGCGTTAGGATATGCTCTGGACTTGATAAGGTATGCTAACTCGGTGCCGGGTCTCCGACCTGGCTCGCAAACCCTTATTTGTCCGCGAGGCATGATGCAATCAATCTTCATCGTGCAAGGTCCGCTACTGCTGCCACCAGGGTGAGCTCTGAGTTCCAGTATATCCACGCGGCCGCTAGGTTCAGTGCGGGGCGGTCCCATAGACATTTCTCTTGGATCTGGCTCATCGTCGTCTTCGTTATCCGAGAAAAAAGTATCATCTGAATCATCTCCATCAGAATCCTCTGAGTTTGAGCTGCTGGAGCTGCTGGAGCTTGGGTCTGAGTCCGAGTCTGATGAAATCTCGATACTTGATAAAACCGTATCGTCCTTGCCCTTCTTGTCCTTCTTGTCCTTCTTGTCCTCATTCTCCTCCTTGTCCTCCTTCTCCTCATCATCCTCATTCTCCTCATTCTCCTCATTCTCCTCATTCTCCTCATTCTCCTCATTCTCCTCATTCTCCTCATTCTCCTCATTCTCCTCATTCTCCTCATTCTCCTCATTCTCCTCATTCTCCTTCTTATCCTTCTTAGCTTTCTCTCTCTCCTCTTTCTCTCTCTCCTCTTTCTCTCTCTCCTCTTTCTCTTTAGCCTTTCTCCTTTTCTCTTCCTCCTTAGCCTTCTTTCTAGCCTCTTTTTCCTCCCTTTTAGCTCTTTTCTTTCTCTTTTCTTTTCTCTCTCTCTTCTTCTTTATTAGTTCATCTTCATCACTATCCTCATCGTTATCCTCATCGTTATCCTCATCATTGTCCTCATCATTATCCTCATCGTTATCCTCATCATTCTGAGCTATATCTTCATTATTAGCTAGCTCATATATATAAGCAGAAACTTACATGGACTTTCCCAGTAGTCGCCTGGTGATGGATCTACCCATGTCTTTATCATATCGATCTTTTGAACCCAGTTATCTTTTAATATATGTCCTCCTGATTCCCGAAGCTTCTCAATAGGGTCTTTGCCTTTTTCGTATCCATTCTGGTCAACAATGCATAGTCGTACTTGGCTCTGGTTCTTCTTGTCTTTCTCAACAAGTCCGAGATTGCGTAAAATGTCTTTAATATAGTCTTGATTCTTCCAATGACGTCCTACAACTGTAAACACAGCGCCTCTCCATCGAGCTGGAGTGCAATCGTCATTGACTTTCGTAATGTCCAGATTAGCTTCCATAGTAAATAGAAAACTAGTAAATGTGTTTTGTATTAAGATAGAAAAAGGACAGCTAGTAGATTTATATAGAGGTAATATCTAAAAGAGGAAATTATAAATATACTGTATTATAATAAGTTATTTTTAGGTCGGGCTTTATTTAAAATTTCTATCTTATAGGTATTCTTAACTTATATCTTCTTATATTAATATACTAAGGATCAAGGCCTTATTTTAAAGTTAAAATAATAACTATTCTTAAGACACTATGGAAGTAAATTCTTTAACCCCTGTCTCTTCCTATCAAGGTGGTCGGGAGTTCTCCCATCCTGATGCCACTGAGTACATGCTTTCCTCTGATGTCCGGTGCCTTAGATTTTGCATTTCAATGTCGCTAGAAGCTGTCGTCTTTCTAAGTCTGGTTTTACTACCTCTTTCTTGAGTCCTTCTAGTAATATCTGGACAATACTCTGCTTCCATATAGTCTATGCCTAGATTGTCGTGACACCTAACTACACCCTTGCGAATGCCTTGCGTAAATGAGGAATCTCCACATGCTTTCAAAATTAGAATGCACGCCAGATCGCATTCTGAGGATCACTTACTGATAACAGCCATACCTCCACGCCCGCGTTTCCTAGCTTCAGCTATTTTAGATACAACAAGCGAGTCGAACCACAGCGAGTCTTTCTTGGGTTCAAGACACATCCAGAACGGTTCCTTGATCTTAAAAGGCGGCGCGCCTGTTCTCAAATGAGGATACCCACACCAGGCCATCAGAAACTCCTTAGTTAACGTCAGTAATTGCATTTAATCGAGGACCGTACTTACATTATGGGGGTCCAGCTCTTGTAGACTTTTTAGCTCTTTCCGAATTAGTTCGGCCTGTGAGGCAGATTCCAGTGACCAGTAAAGATCAATAGACTTTGCGAGGTCCCGAAACCGTGACCTATGATGCAGCTTTTCTCGTTCTTCCTTGATCTCTATTCTTCTCTGTGAGGCCTTAATCTTTTTTTTTCCTTTTGCATTTTTAGCGTCATCTATAAGGCTCTTGTCTTCCTTTGCCAATTCCTTAATACGAATTTTAATGAGGTCGTCATGCCGGCGTCGTTCTGCAAGCTCAAGGACGATCGGGAGGACCCCAGCAATGCCATTCCCCTTTGCAACAAGCATCACAGTTTCATAGGACGACAGATCATTTCTTTGACCGAAAGGACCCTCAAGTCGAATGCGATCCCCCTAACGGAGAGTAGACAGCGCCATAGCATAATTATTGTGGTGCGCCAACAGGAAGGAGACAGTGGACAAGTGATAGGATGGGGTGCTGGTGTCTGGCACATGCCAGAACGCGATTGTTGGGTGCCCTTTGAGACTGTAGCCTATTAGGGACGGAAAAAATATGTTGAAATAGCTCCCTGGCGGAACACGGGTTGGACGATCCAGGACAACCTCAATCTTAGTTGTGTGCTGGTCCTTGGAGATGAAGGCCACCTTCCCGATAAGAGGTTTGAAATGCAACCTATATCTACTATAGGTGCTGAATATGAGCCAAATTCCTAAAAATACTGCAGTGACTACCAGAGACCTCTTTTCAGGGAGCATAGTAGTATGCCAAAGTAATATGCCAATGAAGATTAGAACAAGGACAGCATGGATTGTAAAATAGATCGAAGCCAGTCGTTTGAAAATAGAAAAAAACACTGCGGCAAAAAGAATGACAAGCACGGCGACAAAGCACTTCAAATTTGTCAGTACAAGGCATACATACAGATTCATTCAACATACAATGATGCCCGATGTTGCCAGAAGACCAGGCTTCGGTTTCAGTGTGAGAGTAATTGAGGCATGTATCATCGCTTCAATGAAGACAGTTGCGCCAATGAAACGGTGAAAGTTTCGGCATTCTCTTGGTGGTAAAAATCATCGTTCTTACCACCCTCTATTTTGTCCTCCCCGGAGCAAGTTTGTTTTTTGCATGGTTCATTAGTCAATATCTTCATCAGCCTAGCGACTTCCCCTTTGCTACCGAGGCAGTCGCTTTTCAAGTCCTCCACGCCATATTTCTTGCCGTCGTCATTTGGGGCACCATTCCCTACTACAGTGCGAGGCCGTCCTTGCCAGAACAAATACGCTTCTGCATTTCGGCAACATTCTTTATAGCCTTTTCCGCCTACTCTCTTGCCTCCGGTAGTTTGTTGTTTATCATGTGGCTATGGCAGGCCAGTTTTGAGACTGCTGGTACTTCAGATCTCGCTTTTCGTTGTCAATTTATCGCTATTTTTCTCCTTGTCGTGTGGTGCCTTTCACTTGGAATGTTCATCACCTTCCTGTATTTTGAGACATTTGGGTTTCCTGCTCTTATGAAGCAGATGTTCTTCGATATGGCCAAGCTATGGCAGAGAAAGAGATCAACCAATACGGAAGCTGACAAGTTAACTTACGAAGAGGTCTAAGGGCTTATAGGGAGTGGAAATAGCTAGATTTAGTGCTTTTGCAAAGAGATACAATCTGATACGTCCTGTTAACCTTGATTTTTTCCAATTTCTCAAAACTACCTAGTACAAAAGTGGATACTGCTATTGTTGCGCTGTGAGCAGCCTA
>JAAQPG010000290.1:0-99888 GCA_013186905.1 Fusarium udum | reverse complement strand
TTAGAGATTTAATTATAATTAGGGACTAAGTTTTTAGTTAAATAAAGCTTTACTGAATGAGTCATAAAGGTTTTGAACATAAAGGCTTGAGAAGAACAACGCCAACCATACTCTCCTTGCTCTGACCGGCAGCCACAGTATTCTCGACGATACCAGCTGTAAAGTCGACCAAATGTAGAACGTCCCTCCATTCACTGCGATCCCCTTTACACCATTCGCGGACAATCTGAGTTCTCCCGGTCTGCATGAGGTGCATATCTTCCAACAAACGCATGTCTTTGCCACCGGCGACTACTAGATTACCAATCCCAACAAGCAAGCCACTTAGGTGCAAGAATAATGCTGTTGACCCGATCTTGTCAAACGGGACGCTCATTTCGTTGCATACGATATCGATCTGTCGGGCTAGGGCCACTTCTTGAATCACCCACTGTCTCCCAAACCAGCGGCAACTGAAGAGCTCAACTAGGGCATCGGCCTCGTCGAAGCTTAGCGAGTCAAGCCCATAGGTCTCTTTCATTTCTTCCAGGTGATGGGTGTGGGGATACTTTTGCTCACGAATGATAGCCTTACAAGCTATGGAGGCGACGCAGGCTATGCGCTCTGCAACTTGGAGCCCTAGCCCAAGCTTAGCAAAGGGTTTACCCAACCAGACAACCACACGACTGGAACCTCCGAAGATTCGGTCCATGATGCCCACTTGAAGTTTGCGCTCCTGCAAATCGTTTTGGTTGATGCAGAGGGCGTCAATCCAGAATAGCATCTGAGGATAAGAATGGTGGAGCTGGAAGAGAGCATCGTAAAGATTAGGCTTGACAGCGAATTTGGACCCTCCCACAAGAATATAGCGCACGTCCGTGTCTGCGTAGTATGCGGGATCGGCTATATAGGGGGGGTTCCATGTATAGGAGAGTGCGTAGTACTCCGGCCTGGCAGGACTAGAAATCTTATGTTCGCTGAGGGTTAGACATGGTTGCTGATTGGAGTCAATGGTAAGAGACACGAGACGAAAGGACTCGGTGCCAATAGACTGCGGATACATCTTGGGATGTTAGTATCTATGATGCATAAATCATGCCGATCCACAGTCCCTCTTATAACGAGCTGTGCAAGGAATATAAAGAGAAGTTGTGAAATAACTTATCAGTACCGAACTTGCAAAGAGGGGTACTGCATTGTAAGCAGCACTGCGATTTCTGTCTCTGGCTATTGGCTCCGGAACTTCCCGCAACGATTATTTAATGCCGGACACGCCCGCCTGCTTGACTGTCTGTATGACCGTGAACTGCTATGTACATTATAGTCCCCTTGCTTTACCATTAACATGAGTTCAAACCTAGGGGTCTGCGAATTTACTTAAATAAGGGGACTTTACCTGACTGAGTTGTAAAAGCCGCAAAGTCGCGGAAGAGGTCGGTTATTAATAAGGACCTAGAAACAGAGGTAGCAGTCGAGATTTCAGTAGAAGTTAAGAGCATTGCTTTAGTAGCTATTATTTAAAAGAGAAGTGTATTGCTAATCTTGGTTCTGACTATGAACTCAGTATTGCTATCAACAAAATCATTATTTCCTCCTCTGACTAACTACAACATGTAAGCCATTTTGCTTATTGAACCAATAGTTTGAGTATTCAAGGTCTTTGTTAGGCTCAGTTAAGAGAAACACATAATCTTGGAGGAGAGAAGGAATAAGCTTATGGATCTCCGTAATGGAAATCTATCGTCATTGTTAGCTTGGGTTGCATGCCTTGAAAACATTAGCTAGTAGGTTGGAATTACATTCTTGCCGACACAAGTGCGAGGTCCAGCGCCAAAATGCATCAGGTAACGCTCCATTACTTCTGCGCCTGGCTGTAGCCATCGGTCAGGGTTGTAGCAGTCGGCATCTTGGCCAAAAATGCCCTTGTCAAAGTGTACGACGTGCGCACTCATGCCAACACGACTGCCGCCTGGAAAGTACCGCCCGGCGATGTTGACTCCAGTGGGTGGGACATGGCGAGGCATTGACATACCAACACTTGGGTGCACGCGAAATCCTTCTTTGCAGCAAGCAATGAAGTAAGGTAGTTTGATAGCCTCGGAATACTTGGCAGGGTTGCTTAATCGTCCCTCGGCAGAAGCCTGGTCAATCTCTGCCAACAGTCTCTCATATACCTTGGGGTTTCTGATTATGTTAAACAGAATAGCACGCATTGCGATCGCAGTCGTGTCTGAGCCTGCAAACAAAGACACAAACGCCTCAGTTGTTACGTCAGCCATAGTAAAGTCGTTTTTTGAAGCTGCGATACTGAATAGCTTGTCCAAGAGGTCGGTTCTAATTCAAGGGTCAGCTAAAACATATTTCCCCAAGGTCTCCGTTTTGTACTAGCCTTTCGAGAGTACCCTTATCGACCTGGCGTTGACGGCGAGCCACTGTCTCCTTTGCAGCGACCAATATATCGCCATAGCCCTTCAATGCCTTATGCAGTGGCGGAATCAAATGACCCAAGACTTGGAGGGGACGCAAGTAAAAGGGGAGGACACAGGAAGTAGCTACGGCTGGGAGGAGTGCATCCAACGTCTCGATGTAGCCCTCATAGTCATGGCGGTTCTCCATGAATCCAAACTGTTTTCCGTAGAACAATTCGCCGATGACATCAAAGGCAAACATCTGAAGCCACAGTCCCAAGTCAAAGGGATCGCTCTGAGCCACAAACTCGTCAAGCCGAGACTTGAAAGTCATTATGCAAGCATCGACGTATGACTCTGACTCCAATATACTACTCAGTGAGTATAGATTGTTGACGAATCGACGGCGTTGGGCATGAATCTTTTCGTCCCGCTGGGTGAATAGATCTTCATGTGGAGATACGTGCGGAGCAAAGGGAGTATAAAACTCGGTCTTTGTGAAACCGGCATTAACAGCATATATCACTTTAAGTGCCGCAGGGTCGGAAATGGAGACTTCGTCAGGTGCCATACGCACAATAGGGCCTATGCATCAATAGGTCAACATCCCTAACTACCTAGATAGGGCTAACATAGGGTATCGTACCATATTTCTCGTGCAGAGCCCTCTGAGTTGTGTGGATATCGCCTCGAAGGACCTGACGCACAAGCCAAAATCGAGATACCTTGGCCCAAAAGGGGCCCGGGATGTCGGCATATGGATGAAAGTAGTAGGAGTAGAGTGATGTAATGATCCATAATGCAGCGGTAGAGCAGACCAGTAGGGCCAGCGCTGCCGGGGCAGAGACACGGGTGACTCTTTCTAAGATAATATCGATAATCATGGTGCTTTGAATGCAGCTGTATGTAGATAGTTTGAGTGAGAGGATACAACAAGAAGATGGTCGTGACTGTAACTTATACAGTTGCCTCAACATCAGACTCATTGCACAACGCGTTCAGTTCCCCATGTCCGGTTTGAGCTAACCCACATCCTCTCCGATCGGAAGCTGGGGGTACCCACTAGGTGAGATGTCTGCAACTTGTGACGCGGGGGATCTAATTTGTCTAGATCGTATTGGATCGACTTTTAAGGTGACATCTTGGTGTATTAGAAATAACCCTAATCTCATTTGTGCGGGGAGTGGCCATCTCTAGTGCCACCCACTGTTTCGTCTGATATTTGCTGAAGCTGTCAACGACGCGTCTCACACATTAAGAGCTTGGAGTGCTAGGGTGAATTCCACTCTAACAAATGTAGTCGTGTTGCTCTAGGAAGATTTGCATTATTTCCTGTGTGCTGGATACGCTCTACTGCCTGCCTCACACTGTTGTACCAGCTGGTGATCAATCTTGTCATACTGATATCCGTACTTGACTAGCTACCCCGCAAACTGAAAGAAAGACGCATGCACTCCGCATTGCCGAGATCCGTTTTCAATTACCGAGATCCCTCTTAATTGCGGGGGTGGGTCACCGCCGAGTCAATAGTTATACGGGTATGAATATATAGCCAGGCCCAGGACCCGCGCTCACGCCGACAGTCGATTTCCAACCCACCATCAACCCGCCATCGTTGTCTCTCTGTCCCTCTTGCAAACTCTCGGTCATGTCTAGCTGCGCGCCATCTAGATCCTCAACAACAACCTTACAGCATGCCTGCTCGCTGTGCTCGAAACGCTTCAAACGGCGGAGCCACCTGGTCCGACACGCTGCCACCCACAACCCCGCCAGGCCCTTTACTTGCCGTCAATGTGGCAGCTCTTTTCAACGCGTTGATGTACTCCGACGGCATGAGCTGACTTGTCTCCCCGGCGATCGCGCTCCCCCCCGCAAGAGAGCCTGCAATTTCTGCACGCAACAGAAGAAGGCTTGCATTGGTGAAGACCCCTGTAGCAATTGCCGTCGCAAGTCTATCGAGTGCATCACCTCCAGCCTGGCTGAGCAGAAGTCGCATTACCCTAAACAGTCCGTGGATTCAAATGGTCTTTCTTCTGGTCCTTTTCAGTCTCAAGATGCCCATAGGCTAGACAACCTGGTCTCCCCTGTATCCTTTGCAAACGCAAGATCCTTCTCGGATACAGGGAGCTTAACCCTTGCATCAGACATCTTTTCATTTAGCCATGTTGGCAATTACCCATGGTTTGACCTCTTCGATACAGCGGGGTCCCTATCTGAGATCTTTTCATCAACCATTCAAGCCCCTGGCACGTACACGTTCGATTTCTTGAATACATTCACTAGCAATACAGGACTCATACAATCATTCGACTGTGGGTCTCATAGCGACAGGCTAAAAGTCGTGTCCGAATTCTCACGTAACGAGCCTGAGGCTGGAGGCCATCAGTCTCCAGACAACGCCACCACAACCTCTAACTTGGCAGAGTCAGCCGCCCACCAGATTCAAATCATTCAAGAGCCTCTCACCTTAAGAACCTACGAGATTCTGCTCCAGATAAAGAGTGTTTTCCATAACAAACCTCGGAATAGCTGCATCACACAAGAATGGTCCTCCATTATGGAACAACAGTGTCTGGAATTCTTTTCCCCAAAAAGGATAACAAAGTATCTGGCCTTGTACTGGGAAATATGGCACCCCAACGCAAATTTCATTCATCGGCCGACCTTTAACCCTATGTCCTGCAAGATGGGTCTCATGGCCGCCATGGTTCTTATCGGTAAGCAGGGACCTAAGTGTTCATGGCTTTAACATCATAGGGTGGTCTAGGTCGTTCTTGTAGCTAACATGGTTAGGCGCATCGGTTTCACCAGATCCTTCAGATCTTGACCAGGCAAAGCAATGGTACAGCTCTGTCGAGGAAATAGTCTTTACAGATCAAGAACTCTTCAACGATAGGCGCTCTGCAAACAATACGACATCCTTGATATATAACAGCAGCTTAAGCGAGATACAAGCTTTGCAGGCGGCATATATGGTCTGTGTGTACCAGAACTGGGAGGGAACAAACTCCAGTAAGAGCAGAATTCGAAGATACCGTTACAGTACCGTCGTTTCTGTGAGATTTGCCCTCTCTTTACAATTTAATATCATAGCTCATGCCAGAGACAGGTGGCCCGAGACATTGGTATAAGTACAGCGAGGCATTGCGACTATAGGCATATTACTCCACATGACTTTGTCTGGGGGGAGTTTGTCGCAAGAGAACAGCTCATACGGTAAACATATCGATCTAATGTCATACACTGAAAATATGGTATTCTGACAGGTGCCCTGTAGCATATTTCTCTGGATCTTTCTTCTAGATCACGGTTTCGTCATATTTAACAGTCTACCGCCTCGCTTGGCGATTCAAGAAATGCACATGCACATGGCATGGCCTGAGAGCGTCTTCCAAGCACCCACGGCTGAAGACTGCTTTGAGCAAATGCAAAAATGGCTTCAGCAATGTTCGTTGTCAGATATTACTGTTTACAATGCGATAAGAGTCTTCTGCAAGAGCGAGATGACTGCATATATGGCAGGACAGTTTGCTGATCTCGGCCCTCTGAATCTATTTGCGATTGTGGCTGGTAAGAATGAGCCGAGCCTTTCCCTCTCATGCACGCGTCCCTGGACAGATGCTAACCCTACGTTGAATAGCATTCCATTCACTGCTGTTCATGCAGTTCAACTCGTTTGCAAGCGGGTACTGCAAGAGCGTTTCCACGGCTCTGCTGAATTGGAGATTTGCTTGGGAGACATACAAAGAGCAGATATGTGGGCATCAACCTCACACAATCATACAGGAGGGGGAGTACGAGCCAGGGGTCAATATGTGGAAGAGAGTTGGATTTATGCGTCATTCAACTGACTTTTGGCTTCTGGCAAGAGTCATGTTGGACCAACTGGAGCGCATGTCGAACGATATGCCCGAAAATGAGTGCACCTCAGTAGAGACAAACTATATGCCCAACTCCTTGAGGGTTGACCAGACAAGTATGCAACAGGTTAATGAGCTAATATTGGGTTTTTACTCTATTAGCTTATGTTAAATAGTTACTGTTTTCTACTTAAATAAAAGGAATTTACCTGGCTGAGTCGGTAAACTAACTAGTCAAGTCATGGAATTTGGCACTAGTTGCGGGGGGTAAAGATAGCGGGTGAAACTCGGCACAGGCTAGATTATGCCTCGTCTTAAGTTACCTAATTAAACCTCAATTGCTTATCTCTCATTGTTACCCAATGACTGTTATCGCTTGGCATTTTTATTATTCAGAGGGCTTTTGCTTAGAATCATTTACTCTCCTGAAACAGGTTTTACGGAAATGCCTCAGCATCGTCGAAGAGTAGTATCGTGCCCGACATGTCGCCGTCTCAAGACTCGATGCGAAGTACCCAGCGGCTCAGCTGTCTGTAGTCGCTGTAGAGCTTTAAGGTTAGTTTTTTATGGTTATTTCAGCAGTGATATCATTACAAGAAATCCTCATTCATATGACGTCCAGGTTGCCTTGCGAGCTTCCCCATGATGCTCATCGCGTCACCCAGACATCCGTAGAGCCAGAGGGTACGGATCCCGGGAACCCGTCTAAGCTTGTTCAAGAATGCAACTGTGAGGAAAGGTACGCCACTCAAACATCTGCATATGAAATCTAGTTTGATATCTATTTAGGCTCACTGCTCTCGAGGCTGAACTGGCAGACTTGCGTTGCGCTGTGCGTGAGCTCAGCCAAAACACAACCTCTCGCGCACCACAAAGTGCACCGGGTGAACAGAATATCACAGTCTCAGTCCCCGAAATCACTGTTGTCTCTCATCCAAGAGCTGTGGATCAAACATCCGTCACTCGTCCCGACCCACCAGTCGCCCCAGTCCATGTAGTTCGAAAGATGTACACCTGGATCAATGGCAACCCCGAAGAGCCAAAGGACGTCGTCGAGCTACCTGAGTCGATTACGGCTCAATTGGCTTCAGATGGACTGGGTCTGCGTCTAATTGAAACGTAAGATAACTGTTACCTGTACCACGAACAGAGATTCAAACGCATTAAATCTCATGTCAGGAGTTTGCAACCTTGAGCTTGGCTAATGCGTGCGTTAGATCCAGAAAGAATATCCCTCGGCTCCACTTCTTACAAGGAACCATCGACAACGCCTTGAGTGGGGAGTATAACCTTCTCTCCGTGACCTGCTTGCTTGCAGGGATGCAAACTAATTCTTCCGTTATCAGTAATGACCTGCACACGTCACTTTATAGTGTCCTCAAGTCTGAGCTTGCAAAGCTATCGCTGGAGTCTCCTCTGAGCCTGCCTTCACTCTACGCGATGCTTCTTACCTGTCTTCTAAACTTGAGTCTCGGCTTCTCTGATAGTTTTATTGATGCGTGGCTCTTGAGTGGCTCGCTCATCCTTCACCTAATGCTCTCGTTGGACTTTGCTACGCGTCAGCAAACGCCCTTATCACTATGTTACACTGAGGACGACAGGAACCGGATACTGACGTGGAATGCTGCATGTCTCCAACATCTCAAGTGTGTCAAATAAGTCCTCATGTCATGCACAGGAAGTCACTAACTGGTATGCAAGATTTACTATCGGTGTAGGGAAGCTATCCGCTGTGCGACTGGACCTGGCGGCACATTACATCGGCATAGTCAAGAATGCAGAAGTTTTCAACGAACTAGACAGGGAAGTTGTTGCCGAACTTGAACTGTTTATACTGCTATACCGAGGCATTGTCGAGGAACATATCCCAGTATATGAACTTCAAAGCAACCTCACACAATGGCATACTACTAATGCAAACCGTATGTTGATACTGCCACCACTCACACTTGTGCGTGCATCTGACAAGCCACAGTGCTTAACCTTGACGATAGTCTAAAGTTAAAGTTTGCTCTCTCAACATTTGGCTTACTAGCCAACCGATGGGAATTGTCGCAACGACACAAGGAAGACTTCAACAACTCCGGCGAGAATGCTGTATATGAACAGCAGATCTAGTGCATACTAGAACACAGCCACCAAATCATACGCTTCTCCAGGGAAATGACAAGGCAGAAAAGGATTATCCACACTTTTGACTTCCTTATGGGCGCTTATGCACATGTCACCCTAGTTGAGTTTTCGGACCATCTGGAGGATATTGATCAGACGTTTCGCCTAATGGAGGAAGTGCAGAATCTTCGAAAGGGTACATATGTTGTTGAACCAGTCTCTATCTGGGCTATGAACATGATGAGAAAACGGGTTTACGATGCGGCGCGGCCAGAGATGGACACGCAAGCAGAGACGTTGCCTGGTCTGGATGTTTGGTGGCCGCCTTTCGAAGCTTTGAGTACTAGGATGGAGTATACATCAACAGAAGTGAGTGAGCGAGATTGATAGTAGAATCAGACGGAATAGTCAAGTTTGGACACCAATATGCCGGTTCAGATAATAAGATGGATCCTTCATAACTAATGGAAACGAGAGATATTGAATTCAATCAAGGTCTAATACTGCCTCAATACTTCTCCGTGGCAGACTTCTGAGCATTACCCATCTCCTGGTCCCCAGAGGCAGCATCAGACGAGTCAATCACGACATTGACAAAGGTATCATCATGGGTCTCCACAAAGTCCTTGGGCTCCTTCCACCCCGAGACCTTTGGTATATTCTTACTCGGGAAGAGTGTGTTGATGAGCCAAAAGCTTCCAAATGCCAAGAAGAGTCCTACGGGATAGGCGACATAGTAGAACCGCTGAATGCCCAGTGGTGCGCTAACACCCATTTGGTAGAGAAATCCATAGAAGTTGGGTGTAATGGCAATCAAGTAGACTGCAAATGCTCTGAGATTAAAGCCGTGGAAGAAATGGTAAGTCGAGTCCTTGTGCCCTGAGTATAGCATGGGGATGTCGAAAACGCCGCGTCGAAGGAGGTAGTAGTCGCAGATGAGAATACCTGTAATGGCGCTGAGGAAGATCTGGTACGAGCTGAGGAAGTTGATGAAGACGGCCGCAGATGAGAGCAGATACCACGGGCAGATTGCATAAGAGATGACTACAGAAAGGGTCACTAATTAGTGGCTAATCGGGCATGAGGAAAGTTGAGAGACACATACTTGCGCAGATAAAGAAGCCACGCTTCACCGTGATGTATTTGGGCATGAGAGCTGCGATGTCGTTGCCGGCACTATGGGATGACAAGTCAGTAACAATCAGGGATAGCAAAGGTCAGGGCAGGCTTACGGAATGGAGTTCTCGAAAATAGCTGAGAACACAGTGGAGTAGACATAGGCGAAGGAGATCAATGCGCAGCCAGCGCGATTGGCAGAAGTATGGCGATCACCCTGCATGAGCATGTCCAGTGTTGTAAGCGGGTTCCAAATGACCTCGCCAAAGATGCCCTTGCTAGCAGCCGCGATCAAGTTGCCAAACACGCCAACCAAGAAGTTAGACATGGGGAAGCTGAATACCTGGCCAGCAATGACATCGGTGGGCTTGGAGGCATAGCGTTGCAGATCAGATGCATTGGAGATGAAGGTGCCGCAGCTGGCTAGTCCCAAGAAGAAGAACTTGAGAATTAACCAAGACTTCTCAGAGCCATGGACGGTAGATGGTTCAGTCAATGTTTTGCGGACGCTGCCGGAGAGGGATAGTGTCCATGCGACAAAGGCGATGGTGGCGGCGAAGTAGACGGCGACTTTGATGTGGACGAGCTTTCTCATGCGGGGGACGGGGACGAAGAGAAAGGCGCAGTTTATGAGCCTGACATGAAACAGTGATGTTAGCAAGTATAGTCGGGTGGGTATTGGCAACATACCAGTAGAGGAAGAAGCAAAGCATCTGCGCCGAGTTGAGGGCCGATTTGGAGCCCATGATGTCAGGAATGTTGGCAATGGAAGGGAAGATGGCGTGAAGAAAGACACTGTAGATCGAAGTAATTAGCTACGTCTTGGTCCAACTGTTAATAGAACTCAACTTACTATAGACACTGCGCACCCTGCACAGCATTCACACCATTCCAAACAATCGACATAACAGCCCGATTAAACGTCGGCCATAGCGCACCCCAAGTCCCAAAACTCGCTCGACACGCAACAGGGAAGGGAATTCTATACAGCGCACCAGCACGACCATTCAGCGCCATGAGACAACCGGCGAGTAACTGGCCGCCTAGTGAACATGCTAGAGCCTCCCACATACTAAGACCAGCGGATTGGCCGGTAGAAGCTGCGTAGAGATTGCTTACGTTTGCAGTGGCTGCGAACCAAAAGGCTGAGTATGTGATGGACGTCCATGTGCGGTCCTTGACGGGCGTTGGGCGGATGGAGTCATTGTCGAGAAAATTGGCTGGTTCGGTTGTTCCGTCTGCGCAGTGTTTTTTTACGAGGAGATGGTCGTGGGCTTTGGAGAGGATTGAAGCCATGGTTTCTCCTGTACTGTGCTATGACAAAATAAAATGTACGTGGAATCGACTCTGAGGAGTTGTAAGTGGAGGACCAGGATTGATGTTTATAGAGTGCAGCATATCAACTTTAGGCCAACCACAGACACACAATTAAGGAACCCCAGAATCAGAATGCACAATTGATAAGGTCGGATGTATTAGACATCATCCTATTGGCGCTGAGGAATTGTCCGACGGTCGCCGGTCAGAGGAGTTACACTAGTGGCGCTGTTATCTGTCCCCGCAAAAGATAGCAACGTTTATCAGATTGCGTGTTCAGTGTAACCAATACAATCACCCGCTCTGTGGATCTTAACTGGGCATTGTTAGCGATAGGGGAACGGGGAACTCCGCCACGGATGGCCCCGCCGGCAGTTACGGGTCCCCCATCTCCGACGGTCTCCGTCTTGTGCCTAACCTACAGCTGAGCAATTATTGCGCAACTTGAACGACTCTACTGCATCAAACGTTTGTCTGTTATCTTATATCAAGTCGCCAATTCCAGGTCTGTTACTGATAGTAGTGCTCTAAGCATTAATAGCGCAGTTTGAACAGCAACTAAGTTCTTTGTGCTGATCTGGGCTCTCAGCCATCATCTGCTGTTGTTTTCCCCACTTTGAACTATCATCATCTCGAGTAACCTCCTCACCTTATTGCTTGAAGATTCAAACGCTACACTATTTGTGGTCACGAGTAACAATCATGGCTACTACCACAATTGAGACCACAGCCCCCGTCTCGGCGTTTACAACGGTGCAGCTGATGACACCAGACGGACCTGTTTCCCGCCGTGTACGCTGTGGGGCGCCCCGTACTCCGACCCTGGATGAGATGCCCGTCATCGACCTCAGCTCACTTGATGGGGATGCGACTGCGCGCAAGGCCATCGCAACCAAAATCAAAGCAGCGGCTGAGAATACTGGATTCTTCTATGTCAACAACCATGGTATTCCACAGGAATTGATCGAGCAAGCTCTCGAACAAATCAAGGCCTTCTTCGACCAAGAGCAAGAAGCCAAAGACCGGGTCTCGTTTGAGAAAGCGGGCAAGTTCTGTGGTTATCACGGTGTTGGAAGCACGCAGATCAATAATCAGGAAACCAGAGGTAGGCAACTTGACGAACCGGATATCTCGATTTACTTACCTGTTATAGACAAGAAGGAAACCTTCTCTATGCGATATGACACCCGTATCGATCAGACTCATGATTGCACGGATGACATCAACTCCAACTTCTCCTCCACAGACTATGTCTGGGACGGAACAAGCCATCTCACAAACTTCCGCCCTGTTCTCACCGAGTTCTATCAAAAGCGGCTGACTCTCGCCCGTAAACTCATCCGCTTATTCGCCCTTGCCCTTGACCTACCCGAGGACTACTTTGACTCCATCATCACCACTCCCGGCGCAGACGCAGTGCACATTCACTATCCCGGTACTGACGGCAACGCCGACGATGTCGACGTGGGTATTGGCTCACATACTGACATTCAGTGCGTGACTCTGCTCTGGCAGGATATGTCTGGTGGTCTGCAGGTTCTCTCAGCAGATGATGAGTGGCTCGACGCTCGGCCGATCGAGGGCACCCTTGTCATCAACATTGGTGACTTTCTCCAGAGACTCTCGAATAATCGGTTCAAGTCGACTGTTCATCGCGTGTATAACCGGCAGAAGACACCCCGTTACGCCATGCCCTTCTTCCTGGGGTTCAACCCGGACGCGGTCTGCGAGGTTCTGCCGACCTGTATTGATGAGGAGCACCCTCCACTCTATGAACCCATTTCATGCGGCAAGGTACATTAGACTCATTTTCCATATAAGAAGAGTTCCAAGACTAACTACTTTCAGTGGCGTGATTCTCGTCTGAAGTTGGCAGAAACACCGGATACGAAGGCAAAGTAATAACCCTAAGCCATTGGAGATAGAATGGTTTTGGTCTGGATGACTTTGAAGTAATATTTTCTAAATACCAAGCTGAAAAAGATATGTCATTATTTTAGGCAGAGTGACCCCGAGTATGTTATAAATAGCTTAGATAACATCATGCAATTGTAAGCTTCCTATCACAATTCACAACCACGATCGTTCCACCCCATCCGCTGCCTAAATACACTCACCTGGAGATGCTATGCTTGCGCTTTAGAGTCCATCTCCAGGAATAGCTTCTTGTCTCTTTCATACTCTTTTGGGACTTCTAAGGCCTTTATCTTTTCTTTCTCTAGGATGGCGGTAATAGTAACCTCATCTAGCCCGGATTTTCGGAGATCATCCTCAAGTCGCTTCTGATACTCTTTTTCCCTGGCCTCCATGTCTACGTTTTCTTCGGCGGTGAAGTCCCTATGTTGTTGCTCGTTGCGCTGAGACGAACTCTCCTCGGACAGTCAGCCTGGAGTTGCTGCTAGGGTCAGTAAATAGCTAATGATAGACACTAAGGACTTACTGTCGGTATACCGGTAGGTCATCTCTGGCAAGTTGAATGGCAGTAGAGGAGGAGGTGATGGATTCCGCTCCCCAGGTTGCGAGCTCTAGATTGCTGTTAGCTATTTTTTCCATACAGAGACCATACAGAGACCACACAGAAGCTAACTCACGTAACTGGTAGAGCTGTCATGGTGGTTATGAACACGCTTCATATGGTCCCGGAGGTTCCACGGGCGTGGGAATCCATTTCCAGGAACAGCACGCTCACATCCATCGTAGAGACAAAGTAAAGGCTTAGGGTTATTTGCATGGCCGCGGAGACGTTGCGGTGACCTGGTCTGTTGCCTGTCTTTCTTGCGCACCCACTCATGCTGAGGCTCACCCCTATGATTTGGCGTCTCCTTCAGTAGAGGCTCACCCCGTTTCTCGCGGATGTTTTTAGTGTGTTTCCACATCCGGTCTTGTTCTGCCTCGGGAACCCACCGCTTGACCAAGACGTATTCAGGGTCAGCATCGAAGTCGAAGTTAATATTGAACTCCCGCAATGTCTCGAGAGATAGATGTCTACGAGCAAAGCGAGTATAGGTCGGCCGACTATCCTGTGCAGCTGGCCCGGCTTCTTCAGAGGGATCAGTTGGAGGTTGTTCGTGCTCCTTGAACCCAACCTGGGCCTGCTCAGACTGCCTCTCAAACTTCTCTCTCAGGTACTTCTCAATAGACTCCTCCACCTCAGCCTCTAACGCGGCTGGCAGTATGGAAGTACCGCCAGCGGTGACATCGCCTTCACCATCGCGTCCGACAGTCATAGCATGGGGACTACTTAATTCCACTTGACTATCTGCCCCGCTTGTTTCTAGCTGCTCATCAACTTTCGAAGAGGTCTCACTGTCGTTGTCGACCGAAAAAGCTGCCAGCTCGGATGTCTCATTGTTCTGTTCGCCACTTTCGACGTCATCCTTCCGCTCCTCATCTTCGATATTGGGAAGAGCATGCAAAGCCAACTGTTCAAGATGCCGCCCAACATGCTTGATGTACGACTTTAAGCCCGAAATATCTCGTCTGCAAAGAGGGCATTCTTGAGTAACATCATTTGAGACAGATACCCCACCGCGAGCCACGATGGTTTTGAGATGCTCGTCGCTCGCATTTGGTAGGTGCTGATGGCGAATATGATCCCCCAGTTCGGCTGCAGACGGAAACGTGCTTCCGCATTTGAATGGACAAGACCATGTGCGCCAGTGATACTGGGATACGTGGAGTTGCCACCGATGTCTTCGATCAAAGTCCGTGTTTAATTCGACACACCTTGAGAAGAGACAGGTATACGGACGGAGGTCTCCAAAGACGTGGCGCCTATTGCGAGTGTCAGATATAAGCAGACTAGTGACAAAGTGGCACTTACTTCCATGCCCCTCGGGTACTGGCTGATATCATCCTATAACAGAATGGACATTCGAAGACTCCCTTATCCGCCTCAGGTGGTCTTGGTGGAACTTTCAGTGGAGGAGCAGGCTTCATCTCTCCATCTTCCAGCATCAAATAGCCAGCCGAGGTAGCATAAGAAGTCTCAGACATGGCCATATCAGATCGGCTGTCCTCATCAATCACCCCAGATCCCTTGAAGTGTTCTGGAAGCGAGGAAGCCACTGTATTCGGCACAATCTCTGTCCGACCGGTATCCTTCTGAGTCTCTTGATCCAGGCCTGCCACCAACTTGGCATGGTGTGACTCTCTGTACTTGAAGAACTGGCGCCGGCGGGTGATGTACTTGCCCAGGACGTTGGGCAAGTCTTGTCTGATCTTCGGGAACTTATCTTGGACGTAGCGGACGTCATGTGCTTCATAGAAGGATATGTCCTCGTCGGGGCCGGCGCCGAGCTTTCGGAATCTCTCATGTGGTGCTGGATTGGCGATGGCGAGAGAGAGACGTAAAAGGCAGTCGATGGCCTCGGCAATATCGGTGCAGAGCGCTGATAATCTTGCTTTTGGCGAGGTATCCTCATCATCATCCAAGTCCGAGTCGGTGAAGCTGTCTTGGCTGTCTGGATCTGAGCCCTCGGGCAAAGACTCGGGCTTATCATCAATATCTTTACTGCCTTTAGGAGACTCCTTTTGTGGAATGAGGACTATGGTGTCCTCTAGGGACTCTGATATGTCGCGCAGAAGATAGAGGACCTGCTCTTGTATATGGGGTGCCTCTCTTAACCTATGATCGAGGGATGCCGGGCCACTCTGATGGGCTCCTAGGTTCCCGGCCCACATCTTGAAGCGGATTTTCTCATTCTCTAGGGTCAGTAGCAGCTCGCGCAGACTGTGAGAATCGGCCTGATCACCCAGAGAATCGATTTCATGACTGAACGACGTCGCAACAGTCCGGAAAGACTTGAGGACGTTTCGGACATTGTGCGCAATCGGCATGCGCTCCTGGTTGCTTTCCATGGTGACGAGTGACCATGGCGAAGGCCAAGAGGTCGAAAGAGATATTTCTTGAAGGCTGATTGTTGGTAAGTAAGTGCTGTTGCGTTTTGTTGCGATCGGCCTCTCGGTGCGTAACTGTTACAAAAGACGCGACACGAGGTCAGAGCCAACAAGTTCAGTTTAGAGCTCATCATGTGAGTCTCGCATGCATTGCCATTCTCAGTTGCGTGCGGGGTTACCTGAAAGCGGCTCGATCATTGGACTGGGCATATGCAGGTCGTAAGATGGCCGCTCCGTCAGCCTCAATAACCGCTCAAGAGGCTCTTAACTCCACTCTCTCAATCTACAACCCTAGAAAACGACAGGAATGAGATAAGGACCATGTCTGGCTTTGAGGTTGCAGGTATAGTCCTAGGGACGCTTCCCCTCGTCGTCACAGCCCTGGAGGCCTATAGCAACTTCCTGCGGGACTGGGGCAAGGCTCCAGCGGAGTTGAGGAGCCTCAACCGGCAATTATCCACTGAACGAGTGAGACTATGCAACGTCTGTGAGCAGCTCATCAGCGATGTTGTAGCGCAGCGTGATGTTGAGCCGATGCTGCAGGATCCATTTGGACCTCTTTGGCAGGCCAAGCAGACTAACGACAGGATTCGGCGGAGGCTATGGGACTCGTACAGCCCGTTTGAAGATACTGTTAAGGAGGTTGGAGAAGCACTAGAGAGCGTGATGATGCGGCTCAGAATCGATGTGTCACCCAATGGGACAGTGAGCAAATTGTTCCTTAAAGAGCTGCAGGTAAACTGACAACATGCAGGTCCGATGGATTGACCGGAAACGAGTCACCCGCGATTTCAAGAAGCTGCTTTACCGCTTGAACCGAAAGGATTATCAAGAAGCTCTTGAAACCATCTCCAAAGGGATCACAAGTCTTGAGGGCCTCACTCAGCAGAGTGTCAGCCTTGAGCCAAGACGCCGGAAACAGTCTCGATGCAAGGTGTTCAAGGTCTTACGTGACCTCTCAACGAGCTTCTATCGAGCTCTACGCTCTAGCATTCTATGCACCGACTCTCACGATGTCAGTCTCCAGTTGGCGACACGATTCATCGAGGTTGGACATGAGTGCGACGATGAGAATATTGTTCAAGATGCTGAGTTCAGATTGGCTATTTCTTTTGAAGTTGCCAAAGGCCCGACGAGCAAGATGTTCTGGGATGAAGTCAATATCAAGGCTATGTCCGTATCAGTGGCCGGACCGTCCATGCCATGCGCTGTGGCTGTAAAGACGAAGAGTGCGAAGCGTGTCACCTTTGGCATTGATAGGGCACTATCCCGCTTGAGTTTCACGGAACCTGCTACGGAACTCAAACCCAATGTCAAGACTGCCATGGCTATCATGACTCGGCCTGCGACCAACTTTGCATACATCAAGTGTCCTGAAGAAAGCAGCGTCATGCCAACAATAAGCCCTCTGAACCTTTGTCTGACTCTGAAAAACGCTCACCACGAGAGGCCCGCTTGTTACGGCCACTTGATCGACAAAGAATACAGCCATCGTCACTTCCAGGTATGCCCGCTAGGACCGGTAATTAACAGCGATGGTTGGTCAATAGTGACTCTTGAAGATGTTCTTGAGGGTAAGCGGGGTCTTCGACCATTGATATCGTTGGCGGAGAAGGTCAGACTGGCACTTGTCATCGCCTCTAGCGTACTCCAGCTAAGCAAGACGCCCTGGCTTCCGGAGGCTCTAACGCCAAAGAATGTGCACTTCTTCAGACGCGGAAACATGCTCTCGTACGAGCATCCCTTCCTACAGAGGAGACTACCCGAATGTTCACAGAAGCGCCTCGATAACACCGCGGACAGCAGGGGCTACTCTTTATCAAGCAACCCAACACTCCTTGCACTCGGCATGCTGTTACTGGAGATTATTCTCGGTTCTTCACTCAAACAGCTACGGCTGCCAGACGAAAAAGGACTCGATGATGATGGCCTAATCCAGGACCTGACTATTGCAAATCGGATGCTGGAGCAGAGAGTAGCTTTGATCAATCCGGCGTATAAGGCAGTGGTAGAAAGATGTATAGGGTGCACGGACTCTAAACAGCTTGATGAGGATGACTTTCGGCAGACGGTGTATAATGGTGTTGTTATGGAGCTGGAAGCGATCTGGGACTATACAAAACTTGGAATTTAAGCATTGTCAACCACCTCACTTTTAATGTTAGCTTAAGGACAGTTGGTGTCTGACGAATTCACGCTGGGATAGTGTTTCGACAGAAGAGTAGTTCACGCATGACAATGAAAATAATTCACTGACTGAAGATAGTGTACTACGATCATGCTGGAGTGACAATGCCTAAATATAGCGCTTGCTCACTGAAGGATGGAGGCCAGAGCTGTGCCACTCACTACTCTCGAGGCGGGGTTAAGCGGAACCCCACATTCTCCATCATAATTCTATTGGCCCGGGTTTGTGGGGGTGGATCAGAACCCACTGAGGTCACTCTGCCCTGCCATTACCCCAGAATTTATGCAGACTGAGGACATTCATACCTTTTTTTACTCCTCACTATCACTAACTACAATCAAGATGAAGAGGTACCACAGAGCCTATAAAGGTGAGGCGGTCATTCATTCTTCCTAAAGCTCTGCTATATGTCTGACTGAAAACCAAACAGCATGTTTGCAATGCAGACGCAGAAAGACTAAATGCATAATATCGTCCGAGGAATATGTCGCCGGAATGCCTTGTGTACGATGTCGTCGAACAATGCGTGAATGCAGATTCAACGCGGAACGCTCGGCTCAGAGAGACGAATCCCTGTTCTCACCGGCAATGCCACTTCCGGGTCCTGGGACGTTCATGGACATTCCCAAGGCAATGCCGGCTCAGCAGCTCGACCAAATCCCGTCCTTTGATGATGTAGACCTAAGTGGTTTGAACGAGCCGACTCTACTACATCAAGAATCACCGGGCCAAACCACGGTGGTCTCGGCTGCACTAGACCGTGTTGTGTCGGGCAGCCAAGAGTCTTGTACGGAGGGTGGCCGCAAATCAACTGCACTGACAAGCTCAGTACTCAAGACTTCAGTCTCGAGGTGTAACGACGTTCTTGATATCCTCTTTGCTGCCGCTCAAGTCGAGCCAGAGACGTCCACCTCTCAACCAAGTGGATCAGGGCATGATAGCAGCGATTCATGCTGGGCTCCCTCGACACAGACGAACCAAGACGTCATGCTGAACAACGGCTTGTCTGTGCAGTCCATACGAATTATTTCCAGTGCACCCAAACAGATTAGGTCTGTATGGAAAAAGTGCCGCTTCGTGAGAACGGGTCTGCTCTCTGTTGAAGAGGCCGTTGCTTTGGTTGACTCGTGAGTTACGGTCCTAAATAACCGGTGGATGACAGACAGCTCACAATGGTGCCAGTTTCTTCATCGACATGCTTCCACATGCTCCCACTCTAGACGGCTTCTACGCAGATCATGCCAATCACCACCAGCTAGTGGTATACGAGCCTTTTCTGTGCTGCGTAATCTTGACACTTTCATCTCGATACCATTTCTTTCCAACGGCAGGGGGAAGGGCGAGAAGCGATTTGATCCATCATGCCCTTTGGGAAGCCTGTCAGCAGCTTCTGATGCAACTCATGTTGGGCCAGGAGAGAAGTTCAATATCGAGAATTCGAACCCTTGGGTCCATTGAGGCTCTCTTGCTTCTTATTGAGTGGCACCCGCAGGCTCTTTATCTACCAGACTTTGACGACTTGGACTCCGACACATCGACCACCTCATCGAACCCAACGCGCGGATCAGAACCAGCCACAGAAACTCGAACCGTTGCCAAGTGGCTCGCCACCATCATCAGTTCATCCAGGCAATCGCATAGGATGGCAGGCATGTTGCTGGGCTGTGCGGTAGCGCTAGCAAACGAGCTTGGTATTTTCCAGCCTCCAGCCGACGATTCTGTAGCAGACAAATCCAGCCGTGAGCAATACCTCATCAGGCGCCGCATGTCTCTGGCAAAACTTGTTTACGTCTATCAACAGCACACGTCCGCCCGGATCGGCTTCACTCCTACGCCATCAGAGAATATCCCTCACGTCACATCCATGGTCCCAAGCAGTCCAGCAGCCGGCCTTTCTGCAGATGATCGAGAATGGCACACCTTGTTGGCTGCCCGGGTTGAGCTGGCCCAAATTGTGAGGTCCGTCGTGGACGTCGTGCTCCCTTCATCTTTAGTGACGAGCGAGTTGATCCGAAGTGGACGTTACGTGGGCATGTTGGATCACTTCGACGCTTTATTTACAAGCTGGAAGAATAGTCACCTTGATGGTCAAGGTAAGTACCGCCATGAGAGCGTCCATCCAGTGCTGGCACAGGAACTAATTCTGCGTGAACAAGTCTCGAGGCAATATTTTCGCGAGATCCTCAATGCAGAATACTACACTATAATCATGGGCACCTTCTCCCTGGCGATTCAAGCGGTAGTCGATCGAGCATTGTCTGACAAGCCAGGGCCGTCACGTCCAATCCACCTCGTTGTGCCCCCCACAGACTACCGATTCATCGAAGCCATGGTCGATGGCTGTCTGGAAATATTCAAGATAGTCATCCGACTAGCACAGGCTGGACAACTGGCCTTCGCTCCCGAGAGCCTGTTTGTCCGTGTCACCATGGCATCCGTTTTTCTGATGAAAGCCCTGGGGCTTGGTATGAAGAAGAGCAAGCTCGACCACTCTCTGAGCACGCTCGCCCAGGCTATCTCTGGACTCGAGACCAATAGGCCAGATGATCTTCACTTCGGCTACCAGTACGTGAAGTTGCTAGATGTGTGCATGGCAAATCTGCAAGCAAGCTTCCTTCCATCTATGGGCCTACAACCTGAGCAAGAACAGCTGAATGACTGCCAGAGTGAGCTAATGGTAGGGGCATCTACCTTGGATTTCGCGAGCATTGGGGGCCTGGACAGCTGTTTTAATCTTTCATGGTTTGATGTACTCACAAATCCATTCTTAGACCCTCTTGAGCGTACCGAGACTTGCGGCTATGACTCATTGGATCATGACTTGTTCAATTTGTGATAGAAAGGTTGGGCAGAAATGAGCGAAGGCCACTGGGCTGGCTGCTTATGATTAAAGGTGCATATGCCTAGGAATGAACAGATACTCAGCACAAGCTGCTCAAGAACGAAAACGAAAACGGCTTCTGGTGATAGTATTCAGGCTAAATAGTGTCAGGTATTGTCGACTAAATCTATTACTCCCGCAATTCAGCTCATCTATTGCTTCTCTGCCTCAACAAGGATAAGAGTAAGGCCGTGTTAGAATACCTGATTATCGGTACTACAACCAATGGAATCAATCACCTACCCTCATTGATGCCGGCTCCAACCCCACACCTTGCCGACCCTACATTACAATTAGCGCTTCCGCAGGTATCCGTGCTTATCCAGGGAAGTACTGGCTGGTCTGAGGACAGGGGAAAACTGGGGTAATGGGGATAACTAGGGCACAAACCAGTTATTAAAACGGAGTAGCTGGAGCACCATATTCTTGCAGTTGCCTTGTTGTCGTCTACTTGACTCGTTATTCTTTCTCCTCTATCCATCATGTCTCCGGAATGGTTCAAGTTCTATCTCATTGGTGCAGCGGGTGGCAACAATCCAACGGCGGAGGACGTCTTCTACAACTACGCATGTATTCATTCTTCACTCATGCTCGCGACCAGAGCGCCAATCGAGAATTTTGTCAGATATAGTCAGAATTATGTCAATCCTGAGGTTCCCGACCAAGCTCGCTTGATACCCAAACACTCGGATATCCGCTACAGACTTCTCTCAGACCATTGGTGCAACACATGGCGCAACGTCGAGCTCTCCATTGAAGATGAAACACATGAACAGCGCATGGGGAGGCATCATTTTGGGGACCCAGGCTCAATTAGATGCTTCTTCGGTCGCGGGGGTCCCGTGTATCGATCACCTACTTTCCAACACCCTGCTGATCTAACCATCGGCCACTGGCTTGGTCTAGGCGAAGGCACCTCGCGGTCCGAGGCCATCGCTAAGCTTGAGCATCACAAAGCTCTCGTGGCCTTGAGGCTGGCCCAGTTTGACAAGCCCGTCAAATACACTGTCGATGTCTGCGATGATAAAATGGTCGATCAGATCGAGCGAGGCGTCTTCAAAGCGTTCCCATGGCAAGGATACTTTGCAGTCGAACTACTCCAGTTCACTTCTCCCAAGGACGGGTTCAAGTTCACCGAGCTGTATATGGATGAACTAAAAGCGTCATATGCGTCATTCATCAACCCGGCGACAAGCCACAGCATGTATGGCACTGAGCGTGTAGTCCTAGATTTCACTGACGAAAGTGCGTTCGTTTCCTTTCTGCCCACAATTTGGAACTAACCGTTTGAAGATCCCTCTACCAAGATGCCGCTTCCGGTATTCTTCACGGATAAGAACTCGTGCGAGTACAAAGCCCAGAAGGATGATTGGGAGCGGCCTTTGCGTAGCTTTGGTCTGCTGGAGGGGACGAAATGGAGCGATTACCAGACTGACACGGAACGTGAGGAGAGAAAAGGCCCAAAGGCATTGGATCCGAATGGAGAATGGAGTGGATAGGACTGTATACTTGAAATCAGATCGAGGTTAGCAGAATGATCGACTACTTGGACGCCTTAGAGATTCCGTATGCCCTTGTGGTTAGCAAAACTGGAATGACATTTCCGGGTGACCCCTAGAAACCCTTGCTCTATAGACGATGCCCAGGCCCCTTAATCCTGTGCCCCAAGCACGTAGTTCAGCCGTGAATGCTACCTGGAGGCATTCAATCCCCCAACACCGTCTCTACCGGGCTTACCATCCTCGACTTGCGCCACCAAGTAGCTTTACTATGGATGACGGCAATTCTTTGATCACGAGAGTTGCCAACTTTGATACACTACAGATACCCACCCAATTGGTAATCCCAGTGCAATAAGTCGAGCCGTTTGTTTTGGCGGCGGCTGACTCGGGAGGGTTGGCCCCACTACCCGCAGGTATCCGCCTCCCAAGTAGTGGGCAGCACCACGGAGCGCAGCCCAGAGGGGCTAGAAGAAGTGTAAGCCCGCACCGAATTACATACATATGGGCCTCAGAGACGAGGGTTCATATAATGGCCCTCACCAAGGTTTGGCTGTCGTCCATACTAAAGGAAAGGTAGAACGAGAATTCGTTTGTTATATTCTTCTATAACCATTCGTCACTTAAACATGGCACACTCAAACCTTTATCTTCTTCAGGACACAAGATGGCTCTACCCTAACGTTTTGGCTGGGTTAGTGGTCTTGGCCCTGTCCACCCTCCTCACTATTGTCTTCTACCGCGTCGCCTTGCACCCCCTGTCTGCATTTCCTGGGCCGGTATCGGCAGCCCTCTCTTCCAAGTGGCTGTATCGCATTTGCAGCACAACCTTTCCGGAGGACGTCTTAAAAGAACTTCATAAGAAATATGGTCGGTTCTTCATGACTGCGATATATCACCCTGGCAAACCAAAACTGACTTGATACACTCTCGCAGACACAAAGGCGCTCCGCATTGCCCCCAACGAAATCCACATCTCCGATCCCAGCATCTACAAGATCATCTACAGTCAAACAGCACCATACGATAAGCCAGATTCCTTCTATCAATGTTTCAACAACCCCCACAGCTTGACGTCCGAGACAGACCAAAGTCTCCACCGCGAACGGCGCCGTCTACTAAACCCGTACTTTTCCAAGAAGGCAGTCGGCGATCTTAGCCCGCTTGTGTGGTCAAAGATCGAGAAGCTAGAAAACAAGCTGCGCATTTTTAAGGGGCCGCTCGATGCCTATGATGCCGTTAGGTAAGACTTAAGCTCCTGTCGAGCGCAAAGAGGCCTAACATTGTGTAGATGCTTGACGGTCGAGGTCATCACCAAGTTCTGCTTCGGCATAGATGTAGACCTGATAGACGAGAACCAAGTCTCTTTCGAAGCAGGTTTTCTCGACACTTTCGACGCCGCTTCTCACACCATCGTTGACATGGTTTTCGCACCGACTTTCAACCGCCTCAAGTTCATAATTCCCATGCCTATCCTGGTTAGAATTGACAAGGAGATTGCGAATTTGCTCAGACTTGGCGAGGTAATCAGTTCCCAATGCCCTATCATTATATCGCCAGTAAACAATAAACTAAGTCTCGTTTTAGTGGGCTCAAGATTGCCTGAACCATTGGGCAAAAGGTGCTGCACTAGCTGATCAGTCTCGGTATCCCATCATTTTTGATTGCGCTGACGTTGACATATGGTATTTTTCACATCTTGTCCAATCCAGCGGTAAAGCAAAGGCTGGTGGATGAATTAGACGCCGCGTTGCCAGATGCTGGAACTAGCCCATCCTTATCTGAATTGGAGAAGCTGCCATACTTGGTATACAAAGCCTTTCTTTCTTGCAGAGGTTTTCTGGCTAACGTCCTTAGACCAGCTGCATGAAGGAGTCACTCCGGATTGCATCACCAGTTCCCGGAAGATTACCTCGCATTGTACCCAAAGGCAAGGCTCCTCTGATTGTCGACGGAAAAGTGATTCCTTCCGGAGTAAGTTTAGATCTCCGCCGTGGTGAGCGGAAAGAAACTCGCATTGACCAGGGTAACAGACCATCGTGGGCATGTCCGCCTATTCAATGCACCGTGATGAAAACATCTGGGGCCAAGACGCCTATGAGTTCAAACCAGAGCGATGGTTTGATGGCGAAGACATGAGCCTCGATCAGTTCCTCTGCCCTTTCTCAAAGGGCCAGAGAAGCTGCATTGGACAGAAGTTTGTATCTCCTGTCTCATAATTTCAGCCAAGCACTAACTAAGCACCAACTTTTAGTCTAGCCATGGCTGAGATAAGGCTCATGTTTGCCATGTTCTTCCGCCGCTTTCGCATTGACTTGTGCCCATCGTCAACACTTTCGAAGCCACATGACTACTTCACAATTCAGCTTGATCGACCCGGGCTACTCATTACATGTTCGCCGAGGGAGAAGTAAAGCTGGAGCATGACGTAGCACAGGATTTCTCATGTCCTTGCGCGAGACGGCATGTATTCTATAGTGGCAGGCATTGAGGAATGATTGCTCCCCAAGGGTCTACTCTAGGGGTTAAGATTTCAAGATAGTTGAATACACTTTTATCGCATAATCGGCTACAGTGAAGAATAATATCACAATATTTGCCAGTTCCGCCCGCTTGTATCCCCCCCCCCAATCTAGATAAGCATGTGAGGGATGGTGAATGATTTAATGTAAGGACTGCATCGACATTGCCGTCAGCTGGTCAAATATCGGTGTCCATCCTGATCATTTTGCGAGCGATTAGCACTGAAGGTATTACAATCCTCACGGAACAACGGCAATGCTGAGGGTGGGAGTAATAATACATGTGATATTTTGGGAGCAGCAGTCGCGGAATGGATGCCGGCGTCCCCCCTCCCCCGTATAGCCGTCTATATCTAGCCTTCATCAGGCACAGAACCCCACTTCCCGCAGTTATCCGCCCATCAAGGCGAGATACTGCGGTTGACCGCTCTGTCTGTGTTGCAATTAAGTATAATAGGGTCTTGAATCAGCTTGGGGCTTCTTGCATCTACACCGTTGTCCCTGCAAGATAACAGCTTGAATGACCATGGAGCTGCATACCAAAGATTTCAATCCGCCTATGAGGGCTGGAATACATCCGACCAAGGTATGTCTGGACTGGTACATCGAGATGCGGGCCACGATTAACAACAATAGCCGCCGCGACCTTTATCCCCAGCACCACCTCTGAAACATGAATCAAGGGTCTTAGAAGATGGGAAGACTTTGTTCGAGAAAGACATTCCCATTACTATGCAAGACGGGGTCAAGCTGTATGCCAATTGCTTCCGTCCAGTGCAAGATGTTGTGGCACAGACCCCTACCATCGTGTTGTTCTCACCCTTTGGCAAGCATGGGGCTGTGCCGCGAGAACTATATAAAAACATGGGAATCGATACATCCAAGCAAAGCGACTATACTCTATGGGAACTTCCTGACCCGCTAGTCTGGTGTGCAGAGTATCAGTACTCGTTGTTGATCGTTGACGCAAGAGGGACCTGGTGGAGCGAGGGTGAGGCCGCCTACTACTTTTCACCAGAAGAGGGACGTGACGGATACGATATAGTTGAATGGGTCTCGCGTCAATCTTGGTAAGAGAGTCTCCTTTCCTCTTGTCTTCCGTACAGCAAGTTGTGCTAACCAAACCTATAGGAATACTGGCAAAGTCGGCTGGGGTGCCGTATCTTACTTCGCAATGTCGGCATACCAAGTGGCAGTTCTCAAGCCGCCTCACCTAACCGCAATCATGCCCTGGGAAGGGATGTCAGACATCTACCGTGAGGTCAACGTGGTTGGTGGCATTCCCACCGTCACCTTCCAACATTTCTGGATGGGCCTGACAGGCAATGGTCTGGGCGCCAACGAGGATGCCGCCACCATGGCCATAGAGCAGCCCATGTTTACGCCGCTCTGGGCCTCAAAGGTTGTCGACTGGTCAAAGATCGACATACCTGCCTTTTCTATAACAGGCTGGTCATCTTTGGCTTTGCATCTCCGGGGAACCATTGCGGCCTGGAAGGGCTTTCGATCTAAGAACAAGTATCTCTGGGTTCATGTGAGTGGTTTAAGAGACTCCTGGATACTCGGCAAGGCCAAGGCTAACACTAAACTACAGGCCGGAAGAGAATGGGCAGTTTATTATTCTGACTTGGGCCAAAAGCGACAAAAGGCGTTTTGGGACCGTTTCCTCAAGGGCCAGCACACCGAAGTTGATGACTGGAAACCCATTGAGCTGGACGTTCGCGAGACATGCGGACAGTCAGTTACTCGCTCTGAACAGAGTTGGCCGCCGCCTGCCTCAAGGCTGACAGCTTTTGTACTGGACTCTGAGTCAAAGCTATCTCAGGCGTCAACAACAAGGCCAAATGAAGCCACATCCGTGTCCTTTCATAGCCACTTGACTGACTCTTCAGTCCATTGGAACCACACATTTGCTTCGCGCACCGAAATCACCGGAGACGGCTCCGTCAAGCTATTCATACAAGCCATGGGGTATCCGGATGCTGATCTATATGTGGCTGTTCAGAAATTGGACCGCGATGGGCAGCACGTTCAGTTTTATAACCAGACCCAAGTTGTCGAAGCCTCGGCTATGCACGGGTGGCTACGCGTCTCGCACCGTGAGAAGGACGAAGCTGCCAGCCGACCTGGGCGGCCTGTCCATTTGCATCAGCGGCGCCAGTGGCTTCGACCATGCGATGTAGTTGAAGTCGAGGTCGAACTCTGGCCGAGCAGCACGGTGTGGGAGGAGGGCGAGACTCTCCGGCTAGTTGTTCAGGGCCATTCTTTCTTCGCTGACACGAGTCCAGTTACTAATCGTAACGCAAACAGTCACAATTACGGTGAAGTAAGGGTCTGGTTTGGGGGCCAATATAATAGCTACTTATTGCTGCCTTTAGTTTTAAACTAATAACTACTTAGTAATAGATAACATTTATTACTTAGAAGAAGACTCGTCCAACTACCTCTCCCTATATCTCGTGTTGTGCTAGCTGTATCTAAAATCTGCAGTTCCGGAGCAGTCGCTTTCTTACAAGTTGGGGTTAAGAGAGTCTGAGGATATGGGCTGAATGTAATGTAATAATACATAATGATAGTTAAGTGAAATGGTAACTCAAGCAAATAAGCCCAAACCTGTCATCAAGATCATCAGCCTCACTGTGTTCTGTATTCTCGCCTCGCGCATCCGAAACTTAAGGCTAGCACTTGTCATGCACTACACTTTCACTTTAGCGGGGCGGTACCACCACGACGTCAAGGCGTAGCTCGACTGGCTGATAAAATACGTGCTAAGGGGGGAAGGATGACAAAAGGTCGTAATTAACATACTGCCTGAAGTTTGTTTTGTAGACTCTTGCAGTAATATATATACATATTTAATATAAATTCTAATATTAAACACAAATGACTTCACCTAGATATCCGAGTATCTTAAGCTCCTCCACCCTTCACTGCATAGTCAAAATCACTAGAAGCAGAGGCTCCGTTCGAAGTTGAGTATAGACTACATATACTTATAGCCCTCTCATACGTGATAGCTTGACATGCGTTACCTAGACGAGCACATCTATCCATGCAGTTTTGGAAATCCCAAGAATAACGGCTTTCAATGAGATCGCCTTGTATAATATCTTCTATGCAGAAAAGATCAAAGGGGGTTCCGTCAGGCGCAGTATATTCAGGTGATAGAATATCGCAGTCGTTGTATGGCCTTGAGTACGTTGTGGTTGTGGGATCTGCGGTAGTGGTAGTAGCCTCTTGAGAGGTCGTAGCAGTCTCATCGGTGGTTGTGATAATTTCATTTAATGTGGTGGTATCTTCCTCCGTCGTTGTCGTGTCAGAAGAGGGTTCAGGTGGATTCGGTGACTGTGGTATCAACGACCGCAGTCTCGGAAGTTGTATCTGCCCTGGTAGTCTCGGTACTGGTAGTGTCCTCAGTACTGGTAGAATCTGCGGTAGTAGTTGTCGTATCTGGAGTTGCGTCATTTGTGACAGAGCTTTCTATGCTAGACGCTTCTGTGACCGTAAATGTTGACTCTCTCTCTTCTATACCGGTTGAGGTTACAGACGATTCACTCAACTCGAACGATGACTGGGATACAATGCCACTTGAGGCTACGCTAGTTGATATCGAGTCAGTGCTCAACGCATCATCTGTTCCAGTTGTAGCACGATTGTTTGTTGTAGAGGCTTCAGTTGCAGGCTCAAGGGTAGCGGCTGAGCTAAACAGGGTAGATGATCCGATAGTGCTGAAGGAAAGCTCTGAGGATGTCTCTGTATCAGATGTCTGGAGACCCGCAGACTCGGACTGCGTTATACGGCTTGATGGGGGGAGAGCATCAGAGCTGGTGACTGAAGACACTGTAAGGCCCTCTGTAGTAGAGCTTAGTACAAGTGTATCACTGCCAGAGCTGACAGCCCGTGTTGTTGTTGTGCCAAGTGTAATGGTAGTCTCACCAACACCAACGAGCTGACCATTTTGGCATTGGGAAGCTAAAATTAAAATCAGCAATAAGTCACGAATAAATAAAATCCTCTTACAATCATAGACAGACAGTCTGGCCAGAACACACTGCGGAGGTCCATCGGTGAATACGACGTACATTCGACCATCAGGTGTCTGACAGAATCCTGCCACTCCATTAGGCAAACCCGCATTTCTGAAGACAAGCGAACCACGAGATATCTCGAATCCCGTGTAAATAGAGTCTCTAAAAGGTCTATCTACTCCAGTAAGTTCTTTGTAGTCTTCGCCGGGTGTGTAATAGATTGGAAAATCGTTTGAGAAAAGCTGGTCATCGGCGAGATTGAAGATTGAAGCAAATGTGCAGATGTCGGTGTCGGCTGGGCTCACAAAACCGCCCAGTGCTCTTCGATTAATAGAACGTCTTCCGTTATCGTTGTCGAGATTGACTTGGAGAATGATTGATCGTCCTCCTGGCACAATAATGCCACTGGAGGTTGTGATGGCTTCGGTGACAGTAGTAAAGGCCGAGCTGATGACTGTCGAAGAAGACGTAAAGAGCTCGCTCAATGAAGCATCGGCTGTCGACCCGAGGGATGCGGTGTGAGAGTCTGTTTGTATTACTGTGGCTTCCGTGTCGAGACTGGAAGACCCAGAGTCGATGAAAGTCAAAGCTGAAGTCTCGTCTCCTTGTGAAGCAATCGACGTCAACGAGTCTGGAACATCTATACCTGCCAGGGTGTTAGCGGAACCTAATATCAGACGATTATCTAGACTATCACAAACTCAAAGTCGTTTCGGTGGAAGTATTTCCTACAAATGTCGGCCTTTCCGACTGTCGTCTGGTTGATGGAAGGGCACCACCCTGAGAAATAGGTACGAGGTACGTAGAAAGATATGTAATGCAAAACGTATTGGAGACTACGCCGACTGCTCCCACAAAAGTTGCTATGGATATTTGAGATTTCATGATTTCGAGATGTGACGGCAAAAGAGTGTAAAGCTTTAGAGAAGCGAAATTGAACAGCTTCTGTGACGGGTTTTATTGATGCTGTCAGCTTTGTGCAGTGAGACAAGGGCATCCCGTGCATCGGTTGCCCTGCATATTGTTTCTATAGTAATGTGCACATCTCTCAATACCCCAACCATTTGGTGTGACATTAACATATGGTAAAGTAAAGTTTGAAACATATACCGGACGTGGTATTTAGAGGCGTTAATTGTTAACCGATTGATTGATAGCTGAAGCTTATAACATCTCAGCGAGACACATCAAGCCAACACGCTAAAGGCTCCCAATAAGCTTCAGCCTTTGGATCAGAGGGACTAACTTAATTGTGTTGAGATATTTTCAGTTAATGGACCCGACAGCTGGTGCTTACATCACGCGCCTCACACACTGATGCTTGCATTACACGCCTTAGTCGTCAATCGTCAATCGGGTTGAAAGTAGAGCCGTTCCAACAAAGCCTCGACTTCAAAGGGAGGAATGCCAGTTCGGTAGTCAGCTTGGACTAAGACACGTCATAGCCATACTAACCCCCTGCAGTGTTAGTCATTTCAGTCATCACCAGCACATCCACAGACCATCTCATTGAAGCATTTAAATGGATGTAATACGAAGGTAGGCGTTGTAAAATGGCTCAACTTATGCAGCCTCAATTGCTTACTTACTTGGTGGAGGAATTAAAACTTTAGCAACTGAATTAATAAAGAAACTTAAAATAGGCTAAGACATTCGAGACCATGCTAGAATAAATAAGGCTTTCTACCTTATATTAGTCTTTATAAACAAATGTTAAAAGCAGAGTATTCTACCTATAAGTGGTCTTAGTCCTGAGTAATTGGGGATGGCAGGGGGAATGTAAACTACAGATAATACTAAAGCTTTTTAAAACTCTACTTCTAGCTCTTGAAAATCTGCTAACTTTAACTTTTTATATTATTATATAATAATACTGTAAAATAGATACTTATATTTATTAAGATAATAGCTTATTTTAATTATTTTCTATTTAATATCTAGATAATTCTTTTTATTTAAGACTTTTGCCTTTATTACTCTTCTTTCTATAATCATTCTATAACTACTTACATAAGATGAACTTCTTACTTCTTCTCTCCCTCTTTAGCTGTATTTGGGCTGCACCTATGGAAGGCTCATCTGACCTATCCCTGGACAAACGGGATATTTCAGACTCTACAGCTCTACATGCCCGACACGATGGCAAGACCAGAGAGCCACGGGTCTCTAAATTATACAACCTAACAACCTGCTCAGTTGCCGTGATCGGTCAAGGCTCTGGGGGCAGCAAACCATATAATCAAGGTGGAACGCTGTATATCATCGAGGGTGGAGTGAACTCAACTGGGACTCAAAATGGCGCCAATACAGCGGATGCTTATTTCACTACCGCGGCGCCAACCTTTATCCAATACGCCAGCAACCAGATGCTGATGAAGCTACCTCAGTCGGGGCCTAATGTCGACTTGGCAACCGTTCTTTTTAGTGCTGCCAATAATGGTTACTCCGTGAGGACCAACTACGCAAACATCAAGCAGCCTCTGGTCAACTCGCCGCTCAAGTTTACAGCTGAGATGAGCACTGGCACTGGTGGATATAAGGCCCCTGCGAATTATACCGCGGGTCCTATTTCATCGTTGACGTGGAGTTACAGACGCTCATCTCCAGGAAATCCCAATGGACAGGTTGTAGGGTCACTCATTCTGGATACTACTAGCCTTATCTCCAACGCCGGCTTTGGTCGCTATGTCGGCACGTTTTCTGGGAATTGCTGGACTGGTCCTTTCCGTTTCGATTGGTGAGATTTAACTAAGCTATTTGAGCGAAGTGAGGAAACCTGGCTTGTCAACTTGTTCCTAGTCTTCTATAGTTCCAAGGGTTTACAAAGAAGCAAACCGATGAAAACAGGCCAAGAGTCTAAGCCACTTTAGAATATTTTAGATACTTACCTATTTAATAGTATCTAGAGTTGCTGGGCCAATAACGCCTCGTCCACCAACATCCTCCACCAAACCATACTTCTTGAGCTTGGCTGGTCGACCGGCAATTAAAGCCAAGATGAATTCAAAAGGGAAACCTCGTAGTAGTGTGTCATCAGCTGACTCCTGCTGCAAGTATTCAGCAGCTAGTTCATTCAACTGATCAAAGAAGAGAACGCGCTCATGGGGCAGTTCCAGCACATGGAACATATCTTCCCCCTTCTCGGCGAGCCTATCTGCCTCCCAAGCCTCTTGAGCGTCTCTAGTCGGAAGTTTGATCTTTCCAGACCAGAAAAGGGCCACCAAAAAGGCAGACTTCTCCCAGGTCAGCCACGTCAAAGACGCGTTGACCACGCCGACGAAGGCGATGGTGTTGGGGTTATGTATGTCGAATATGTGCTGATACAGACCAGGCACGCGATGGCCGCCGGGACCTACAGGAGGGCGGACGTTTGAAAGGAAGGGGTAGGTGTAGAAGTACCCGGTCGCAAAGACTACTACGTCGATGTCTCGCAAGACAGACCCGTCGTGCAGATGAATCGTGTTTTCGGTGAAATGGTCAATCGTGGTCACGACCTTAACACCAGGCCGATCAAACACGTTGGGATACCGGGGGTGCGGCGTCCTCTGGCATACATGAATGTCGCCCTTGACATAAGGCAGAGACTGAAGAACCAGATCTATGGCACTCTCACTGGTACCGATTACGAGGATACTCTTGTTCTTGAACTCCTGTCCCGATCGCCAGGTGGAAGCATGTTGCAGGCCTCCCTTCCAGGCCTCGAGGCCGGGTATCTTGGGGACACGAGGGACACTGTTGTGGCCTGTGGCAACGACTAGATGGTCAAAGTCCTCTTCGTACCAAGTATCCGTTCCTTCAGCATTCTCCTGGCGCAGGAGTAGCCTCACGCCGCCTTGCGGGAGGTTTTGGACATCCTCTACCGTAGTGCTTAATCGAGTGATCGAGCTGTACTTTTTTGTAGCCTTGGCGACAAAGTCTGTGACTTCAGAGACACTCAGGTAGTGTTCGCTGTTTGCCGGGGGTGTGAGGTTGAAATCTGTAGCGCCTCCCATCACCTTGTAAGGGATATTAGCTTCGAGGGAGTCATATATGGGAGACGAGAGGAAGCGCTGTTGCGTCGAACGCGGTAGATCCAGCGGGAAAGGTCCTTTGGGGCGTGGCAAAGGTGGATTGATGTCTGAAGGTTCTGCCGCTGGAAACTGGGGAACCGTTGTGGATACAGGATCATATACCCAGACACCACCTGGGACGCTCTTGCGCTCGAAGATCTGGAGTTAGAAGCCACCATACCGTTGGAAGGCAGCCGCCGTGACAGTACCACTGATTCCAGCGCCGATGATAGCAACCCTCTTGGTAGGGGTCTCTTTGCTGTTGTTTGCCGCACCGTTGACACCATTCTCCCATGTTGCCTTGGCTTCCTCTGTAGCAGGGTGAGATGTATTTCCCTCATTCTCCTCAAAGTTGCTGTAGGAGGTATATCCTTCTGCACCATGGGTGTAAAAGGTGTCCCGGTTGTAGGGACTGAGTGGTTGTCCTAGACGAAGACGTTGGACAAGATCGGGGTTGGAGATGAAACGCCGACCGTATGATACAGCGTCGGCCAGGTCGTCTTGCACTGTTAGAATACCAGATGCAGCAGTGTAGCCTCCGTTACCGACGAGAATAGTAGGTGTAAATCGTGATTGCGAAGGGGCAGTTTCCCTCAGAAGTCGCCTGAATGGTTGAAGAGAGATATCTTCTGGGGTAATTCCTTTGGCCACAAGGCGTGTGAGATTCTCGGCAATGCCGAGGTTGCGCGATACGCGGCCTTCGCCGACATGCAAGTATGCTATACCTCGCCGAGCAAGCTCACGGCTGAGATGAAGTAATTGCTCTAGGGGCTGCGAACCGTCCGTTTCGTGAAAGCTGGTTGCCATAGATTAGCTGAAGAAGGGCAGTTCTAATGATCATGAGGAGTGCATACTTGGAAAAGGGGCTCACTCTGACTCCCAAACGCTGATAGCCTACTACTTCTGCGACAGCATCAACCACTTCGAGAGGAAAGCGACTCCTGTTCTCGATTGATCCTCCATATTGATCATCGCGTTGGTTGATGTTGTCGTGCAAAAATTGGTCCAGGAGGAAGCCATTTCCGGAAAGAATCTAGCAGGAACTATTAGCAAATTTTGTCTGGTACTGGCTTTCATCAGGAGTTAGAGGGTATTTCTCACACACCTCGACTCCATCGGCTCCAGCTTCGACGGCCAGTGTGGCAGCGCGCTTAAAATCGGCCACGATTTCCTTGATCTCCTCAACTGTCAACGCATGCGGCACTCCGAATGGTTCTCCGGAGTGAGTATTGACCCCGGTCTCAGCAACAGCCGAAGAAGATACCGGAAGGTAGCCGTATGAGGGAGGGTCCAGACCAGCTTCCTTGTAGGCGTGTTTGACAAGGCCTGGCGAAGTGCAGCGACCCACGTGTGTGAGCTGTTGAAACCAGAAGCCGCCTTTCTTGTGAACCACTTGGATGATATCAGCGACGGCAGCCTGGTGCTCTTTTGTTTCGAGAGTCGCTGACCAAGGCCAGGCCTTGGATCTGAGCGAGACACCAGTGGCTTGAGAGATCATAAGGGCTCCTGGAGTGGTACGCTGCTCGAAGTACTTGATAGCCAACGGGCTTTCAGTGGAATGAGCAGCGCGAGATCGTCCCAGAGCCGCGTGGACGACTCGGTGTTGCAGCGTCAGGTCGCCGACCTTGAGGGGGGTGAATATTTTGGCATTCTTGGTGTCGAAACCGGCAGGGAGCGGTTCGGCATCGTCATCGATATCCGTGAAGCCAGTAGTTGGGCCGCGGGCATTCACCTTGGCGACGAGGGCAACGGGGTCATCTGTAGCTGCCATTGTAACTCAAGGGCCGAGACGACAAATGTTTAAAAGTGGTGATGGGTTCTATTTGCAAGAGAAGCACAGCCCTATTGATTTCTATGGCGATAGTAATAATGGTCGCATTATGAGATATTATATACCTTACATTTTCACGTACTTCTTGATTTCAATTGAGACATATTGTACAAGACACGCAGATTGCTAATCAACCTTTGGAACCATGAAGGATCACTCCGAGATAATGGCAAAGGACCATCGTTATCATTGCACCATACAGCCTTAAATGACAATAAGACCTAGATGCATATTAGCCAAGACGAAGGTGGAGACACTAATTCCTCTTCTGATTATCAGTCTCGGTTAGAAGGCTGCTTTATCTCATTGAGTGTAGAAAAAATGATCAGTAAACAAAACAAACGCGGGTCGGGCTGCATGACATAATCGCTAATGCGCTATACGTCGGCTTTGAAACGGGGATTAGTGAACAGGCTCTGTGTCTTTCGGATCGGTGATAAATCTTCCGAGGAACAAGACGACGAAAACACCACCGAAGTCGGGCAGAGTCGATTGTGTGATGATCAATAGAAAAGACGCAAGAGCCAGTAGCCTCTATAGTCCAAGAGCAGACCATCTCCGGCTAATGTATCCAGTGTGTTCGGCCTTGACAGGCAAGGTCGAGATGTTTACAGCGATAGGAGCGTTTGTCTACCGATTGCGACATTATGAAGGAGTCAATCAATCAAACACTGTGGTTCTTTATCAGTGTCATGTATATAAAGACTCTCTTGTCGTGAGATATGTTTCTCAGATAAGCCACTTTCACCATTGAGACAACAGCCCCTTTCAAACCATCAATTTGCATCTTTAAGCTTAAAGCGCAATTCAAGCAATGGCATCAGTGTCGGCTCATGAGAAGCAGGGGACGGAGATCGTGGCCGCTTCGGCTCTACCCATTGAAGTGAACGGCGATATTCCCGGAGGTGCTGTCAAAGGTGAATGAAGCGACTAAAGGGTTGCACGTGAAATTAGCTAACATCTAACTTAGATCTCAAGGGCGCTGATGCTTCGGACGATGTTGCTCGTCAGTACTATCTGCAGAATAGGGATGAAGAAATCTCTGACGAAGAGAAGAAGCGCGTTCGTAGAAAGATTGACCTCTATCTTCTTCCGTGAGTACTAACATCTTATCTGACTAACCGAGGATCAGCGGCCGCTGACAACTCAACAGGATGATGATGGTTACCGGGTTCCTGCAGTATCTCGACAAGTCCACCATCAACTACTCTGCTAATTATGGCTTGAGGGAGAGCCTCAATATGATAGGAACTGACTATTCTTGGGCCAGCTCCATCTTCTACTTTGGCTTCCTGTTCTGGCAGTATCCTTCTCTGTTGCTTCTCCAGAGATTTCCCCTCGGCAAATACTTTGCTTCGCAGGTGATGGGATGGGGCGTTTTGACTTTCCTGATGGCCGCCTCGTCCAACTTTGGAGGATTTGCTGCATTGCGCTTCTTGCTCGGTGCGGCGGAATCTATTCAACTTGCAGCCTTCTTCATCATCACCAACATGTGGTACACCCGCGAGGAGCAGCCTATCCGCCTCATGGCGTGGTACGGAATGAGCCCCGTTGCCATCATCGTCGGCTCCTTGTTTGCATATGGTATCGGCCATATCAACTCCAACATTGGGCTCTGGAGGTTTCCTTTCATCATCTGCGGTGCCATTTCAGTTGTATGGGCTGTGATTCTTTGGTTCGCCCTGCCCTCTAACCCCGCTAGCGCCTGGTTTCTTAGTGAACGCGAGCGTATTGTAGCCCTACGGAGGATGGAGGATGCCAAGACCGGCGTGGAATCTAAGAAGTTCAAGATGGATCAGGCCATCGAAGCTTTCCGGGATCCCAAGGTCTGGCTTGCTGGCCTTTCTACAGGAGCAGGAAACATTCTCAACGGCATCGGTCTGGTACGTCGCCCTACACTTCGCTTTGGCCTGTGTGATGGGTGTAGACTAACATTGACCCATTGGCTAGTTCCAAAGTCTCGTTATCAGAGGTTTCGGCTTCACACCCCTGCAAACCGCCCTCCTGCAGGTCCCCACTGGTGTCATCGAGATCATCGGCCTCACCGTGTTCTGTACTCTCCCCTCGCGCATCCGAAACTCGAGGCTAGCACTTGCTAGTCTGGCCAACGCCTTTGCCATTGTGGGTGCTTCCATGCTGTACGCCTTCGACGTGCACCAGCGCTGGCACCTGATGGCTGGGTATGTGACATTGCCAAAAGTCCCTCGGCGAATGCTTAGATATTACACCAACTGACAAATCGGCTTAGATTCTGGGCCATGATGGCTTTTATTCCGTGTGGCTTCCTGCTCGGAATGGGCACTATCTCCGGAAATATTGCCGGTCACACCAAGAAGGTCACAGCTCAAGCCATCATGTTCACCTGTTACTGCTGTGGATGTATGTAGTAGCTTTCATTGTTAACCTGGCTGCAGGAGTCTTTGCTGATTCTTTTTAGGCATCGTTGGTCCCCAGCTATACACGACTCCTCCCTACAAGCAAGGTCTCAGGGCCAACATCGTCGCTTTGGCTGTCAGCTTGTTTGCTGGCGTCTCTAACATTGCGTACATGCACTACGAGAACCGTAAGCGTAAGGCGTTCCTGGAGGCGAACAGGCATCTTCTTAATGAAGATGACTATCATTTCCGTGACCTTACAGACAAGCAAAACCCCTTCATCTTGAACGTGCTCTAGATAGGGAGGATGAGCCGTAGCGCGATTGAGTCGTACCTCCAAGGACTCTTTGTATCTAGCTTATCTCACAGTGTACTGCGCACTTTCCCTGTCAATAATAGAGTGCAAGCATGTTCATAGTAAGACAGAGTCTACCTCAACCGTCCGACAAACAGTAAATTCATGTGCGATGTGATAATCTATGGTAAATGGTGTTATAAAGCCTACAAGAGAGTAACTTGTGTTATTTGCAGTTGAGACTTGTGGCTGAGAGCTTATTCCGGCAGAGAGACCCTAGAGAGTAACGCGTTTTGTAGGTTCAAGCAAAGAGCCATGACAGGTAAAGCATACATAGCGTTAAACCCTAGGTACACTTCTCGACAAAGTTAAAGAGAAGATAAAAACGGCCAGTATGTAATGTTTATATAATTAACCGTATTACCAAGTCAACGCATGAGTGTCCCTGAGTATCCTGCTGAATTTTAAAATATTAATTATAATATTATTATAATTATATTACTAACATCATTAGCCCCCCAATTTATTATATTATTATCCGTACAGGGAATACACTAATTCAAGGCACTTATGTCATAGAGCCATAATAAGTGTTATTTTAGCAATCTGCTTAAAAATTTACCCCCAGCTTGTGATGCAGAAATGAAATCGGCTAGTACTTACTGGGATGGATCTTAATAATAACGATTTTATAATCGGCCGAGAGGTGGGGCTCACAACTCCACCAGGATCCATTCAACCTTGACTAACAATATTATAAAACAGACAACAGTAAAGAAGCCTTTAGCTCATCACGCAGACATCAGCAACTCTCGCGATGGCGACTGACGCCACCAGCCAAAACTCAAGGAGTCCTGATCTCTCTGAGAAGAATCCTGGGCTGCGAAATGTTTGGAGTGCAGCCTGTATTATTCTCTGCCAATTCATCCAAGTATCAAACCTCCACCCCTCCTCAAAGATGTCTTCTCACAAGATAAATTATAGATGGTACCTTTTGGTGCTGGTATGATTGTCAGCCTCAAGATCACTAACGAGCTGGGAGCGTCCCCTGAGCATGCCATATGGTTGGTGGCTTCGTATCCGTGAGCTGCCCCTTCGGCTTCAAGAGTCTATTGTCCAAACAGCTGACGCCAAATTGTATCAAGACTAACACAGGGAACCTTCGTCCTCATGGGTGGTCGGGTAGGAGCCGTTTATGGCCACAAGACCACGGTAGCAATTGCAGGCGCTTTTTGGGTCGTATTCCACCTCATATCTGGTTTCATGCGCAACCTCGCCTCCCTGAGCGCTATGCGAGCCCTGAGCGGCGTCGGTGCCGCATTCATTCTTCCCAACGCCATCGCTCTTCTGACTACCACATTCCCCCCAGGCAAAGCCCGCAATATCTCAGTTGGGTTGTTTGGAGCTATGGCCCCTATCGGTGCTGCTGGTGGAAGTGTTTTCCCCGGATTCTTTGGCCAGCTGCTTCCATGGTGGTGGCTTTTCTTTTTCCTGTGAGAAGAATACTGTGTCGTCTTTGGCTGCTTATTGTCTAATCCATGATTTACCATTTAGAGCTATGCTTGGTGCTGTCATCTTCAGCCTCTTCCATCTTATTGTCCCAGCTGAGGGTCGTCCGCAAGACCCTGCTGGAAGTATCGATTATATCGGAGCATACTTTGGCGTCGGCGCCTTATTCCTCTTCAACTTTGTCTGGACGTACGTTTGATGCTCTTGACCGAAACGCTGGATGTCTGGATTCTAACCATTAGTTGCAGTCAAGCCACTATCGTCGGCTGGGAACGCCCGTATATCTACATTCTCCTGATTCTATGCGCGTTGCACCTAGTTATATTTGTGTTATGGGAGACCAGAACATCCGAGCCCATCATGCCTCTGACCATCTGGAACTCCCCGTCTTTCAGAATGGTAATCGTATCGGCTTTCGTCTCCTTCATGAGCTTCGGTATGCTGCTTTGGTATGTGACAGCCTGGCAGATCCAGATCAGAGGATATAGCATGTTTCTCAATGCAGCAACGTACGCACCTTTGGCCGTTGGAGGTGCCGGCGCGGCGATTCTGAGCGCCAAGGCCATCCGGCATCTTGCTGCTCAGTATATCCTTGCTATTGGATCCCTCGCAACAGTTGTCTCTCTCATTCTGATTGCCACAATGCCGGAACAACAAACTTACTGGGCTCAAACCTTCCCGGCAATGCTCATTGGGTCCTTGGGGCCCGACTTTCTCTTTACAGCCTCGCAACTAATTGCAAGTGGGACAGTGAAGCGGTCGCAGCAGGGTGTAGCCGGCTCCCTAATAGGGACACTATTGTCATATGGCATGGCGACAGGATTGGGATTTGCAGGGACTATTGAGTATTACACCAACAACCACGGCCGGGATCTCGTGCGAGGATATAGGAATGGACTTTATCTCGGCATAGGGATGGGCGTTGTAGCTATTATCCTACCTTTACTGTTTGTCAGAATTCCAAAGGACCGGCGGGAAGGATGGGATGAAAGCGATGCTGAACATGGGCGGGTGTAGACTATAGCGTACATTCGCTAGGATCCTAGTGTGACGGGTTGTTGGCACGGTTGTGAAGATGCTTTAGTAGGTTGCCGCAACGAACAACTTCAAGCTTACAACAGTGTCCTGATTCTGGTCTCCTCCCTAGGCTGTATTCTTGCAACTTGGTGAGCATAGACGAAAATCGTGTTCTTATCATTTATTTTCGCCGACTTTTGACCTTATGGTCAGCAAGTGGTTGTGCAGCAAATAGCCTAATATTGATATTTCCTCTTGTTAAGATGTCAAAGATGTGATTAGTGATCATACATATGTCTCCCTGGAAATGAGTGGGGTAGGCGGAAGTCTGACAAATGGGCCGCTAGCAAATCTCGACAGGACTGATACGTTCGCACTCTTCTTCCCCTGTCCTGACAGCAGCTTAGACTGCTCACAACCAAGTCCTGTCAGAAATGGACGCAACGGCGGAAACTGAGCGCAGGAGACCTGGCAAGCCGCGGAAGGCTGTGTCTCGAGAGCAGAGTGTGAATGTGGGTAGCCTGGGCCCATCTTCCCTATTGGTTCGGAGTAGTTATGTCAAGCTGCTTCACCTTACCCTAGAAATGGCTGACGACTGCAGATGCGCCGGGAGAGGAACCGCAGAGCGCAAAGATCGTTTCGTCTGCGCCAACAGATGGGCGAAAAGGAGCGAAAGCAACAGTCCGACCAACTCGAGAATGCTATCGACCAGATTGTTTCCATATTCCTAGCTTGCACCGACCATGTCATGAACTTAGAATGGGCCCGACGTGACTCTGATCTTATCAACAAGCTCCGGCAATCAATACAAACTATGCATTCCTTGCTGCCAGAAACACGGGGATTGGACGTCAACCTAGCCCAGCGCGACGGGCACCGAAATTCGAGTACCATTCCGGCTACGGTACGGACGCGACCGAGCGACGGAAATGAATCCAGCCCAGAAGATACTGCTGAACGAGACGTCAACATTCGAAGGCACAGCGTGTCTATGCCCGAGGGAACTATGCATGCCAGCCTGGAGAGTGGCAGACAACCGAAGCCGGTGACCACGAGTCCAAGGACAATCGATGGCAACGTCGGCTTTGGCTCCTACCCCGAATCAAACGTGATCGACAGCCAGTGGATGAGCCCGACCTCTTGGCTGGGTAACGAGCCAGCACCCATATTAGGCAACCCACAGAGCCTTGACAGTCCTTTTAGTCTTCAGGTCACTATATCGACCTTGAAACATGGATACGATGTGCTACTGAGCGCCACAAACGCGACAGAACCTTCTATAATACGAACCTTTGGCATTGCAATGCAGCGGCGATCTAGGGAACAGATTCTCTTCCATCTGCGCTGGCTTCTTGGGCCGGGAATGCTCCAACTCGGTCGACTATGCAAGGCCAACTTCAACAGTAGCGACGCAGCGGTGGTGTGTAACGCGGACCAAGTCGCAAAGCTTGTGCGTCAGAGAAGCATTCGAAGCCTAGGCAACGACGTGATTGAGCTCTCCACCAATCGCATGAACGAGGTGGAATTAGTTGATGTGAAATCTCTAGGTACAGGTCCTGGTTCTTTCTACTTATGTCCGAAAGAAGGCAACTCTTTGAAGTCAAATAACAACCACAAAACAACAGCACACACAACCCAGATCTCAATGGGTCTCCTTCTCCGTAATATAGCGTATTCTGGATTCTGTCTCATTACAGGGCCTGCATTTACAATGAAACACCTTGAGAAAGCTATTAGTGCCTCAGTTATCTAGACTTACTATTTGTTTCTTTAATTTAAGAAAAGATTTTAAGATTTATACAATAGTTATACTTTTAACTTTAGTTATATATAATACAAACTGTAAGTACTTGAGACTTTATAATAAGATGTAAGTTAGTGCCAAGAGTATAGATTAGATTAAAGTTCTAGTTAGATCTTCTAGGTTACCGAATTTCTAGCACTCCTGACCTAACGTGGCCCAACTTGCTTCAGTGTAACGAGAACCCGTGAATCCGGGAGCATAGAGTTCAAGGTAACATCCTCTACGCCAGCGCAGGTATAGTGATCATAGCTATCAAGGCAGCCCGTAGGCTGGCTGAAGAGAATCCTAAAGAGGAAGTGTACAGCTACAATGCTGACGGAACTTCCAAGGCTGCTAAGTACTGCTTTGCAGATATTTGTCCAGGATTTATGGCCAAGGCTGCCGACTGTTTCTCCACTGGCGCATCCATCACGGAGTCCAAAGCTCTCAACATCAAGTGCGATCCTGGAGAGTAAGCTTTCAGTCTGGAGAGCTATGATCTCACCATCTGCGCAAACGTTCTTCATGCCACAAGGAGTATTCAGGGGACCCTTATCCACTGCAAGAGTCTGCTTAAGCCCGGCGGTCGTCCCCTGCTGTCCGAGGTCACCATCAAACGAATCTTCAGTGGCTTCATCATGGGATCACTGCCTGGTTGGTGGCTCGGCAAAGATGATGGTCGCTCTGGTGGACCTCATCAGGATGCCGATGAGTGGTCGGCGGCGTTGACTAAGGCCGGTTCTGTCTCTTGGCAGAAGCTCGCACAATCCATCCAGAAGCAATTCGAGTTGTCAGGTCATAATTGATTTTATTTCTCTTTAGTTTTCTATTCTTTTAATAGTTTATAAAGAAGCAAACTAATATTAATAAGCTAATAAACAGTTTCCCTTCTGGATTTGAATTATAAATAATAATAGAGACTCTCTTGCTCTCTTATAAGAAGTTTCCAGTCTAGACTTGCTTCCCGTTAAGTACCTCATGAAATATCTCAAAGTTGCCTTCATTCTTTGGGTCAAAGACAGCAAACCAGACTTCTCGCCACCAATTTCCTGAGAATTCATCTTCTCTCAGTACCTCCAGCCAGCAATGAGCAATGTCTTCTGGCGGGTTGCCGTAGACTCCACAGCCCAGAGCACCAAGCACGAGCATGTCATGTTTGTGCTTCGCCGCCATGCGCAAACAAAGTCTCATCTTGGCCTTTGTGACATCGCGGTCTCGATCATTGGCAAAGACGCGCTTTTCAAAAACTTCAGAACTGGATCTGCGCATTCTGTCCTTACGTGGCTCGTTGGTGAAGAGACGTACTGGTGGGCTTCGCAGGGCAGCCACAGTCAGGGCGCTCACCACGGGGAGCTCCCTTGCTAGTAGTGATGATATCTCATGGCCTGAGGACATATCATCACGCATGATGAGTGCATATGGGCTGTAGAGAGCCTCGTCTCTCTCAAGGGGATAGTGCTTCTTGTTGAGACTCAAAGCTAGGGTGCTTCGATAGCAGAGTGCCTCTTCTTGGGCCATGGCGCCGTTGAGCCATCCTCCGCCAGGGGAATGGCGATTTGCAAAGTTGACAACAATAGGAGGCTGACTCTTTGGACCAGTATCAACCTGCGCCCTGCGGCAGAGCTCGATGGCAGCATTGAGCGTATCATCGTTGATGACTTTGATGGTAGCAGGCTGTCTGTATGATGGACAGTGGGCAGGGTGAAGTCGAGTAAGAGATCCAAACGAGTACTTGACTGAATGTCTCGCCAAGTCGTTTGTTCCCAGTTCTTTGAGAAGACTGCGCGAGATGTCTAGAGTCTCCTGTGCAGTAGCTCTAAGTTCTTCTCTCTGGCTACTGTCATAAGGACGGGATGGGGGTGAGTGTCGAGAAGATTGGCCATGTCGCCTCTGGTCTGAAAATGATGATCTCTTCATGTTTGAGTAAGAGTGTGATACGAGTTACTCTCTTGAGTTGACCGGCCGGGGGGTCTTGGGACTCTTTCTATACCTCGTTGCTATCGTTAAGGGCTTAATTTGATGATTACATGTGATAAATTGATATCGGAACCCGGTCTGAAGGCTAATGAATTCGCAGCCTCGCCACGTCAATCGCTATGCGGTAAGATGTGGGGGGGTTGAAAGAGTCGACATTGAGCTGGTAGGTCAGCAACGCCGCGCTTATGCATAGGACAGCATGCCTCAATTTCTCACACAACTTTGGAGCATTTAAGCCAATTAAATGGTATGCCGAAATGGTGGATGCTTACGCACTCTTTCACGGGGGGGTTGAATCACAGTATCATACTCGTAGAACACTTGAACGAAGCATAAATATAAGCGAATGCGACATACTGAACGTCTGACTTCTCTTTTGGGTAATAGGTACATGGGTTCAGAGCCGTGGCTTACTTACGTGTCCGTCTGTCAGAAGCTCAGTTGTCAAAAACGGCTTGTAAGCGCGCTCGTCTTCCCTGTAAAGCTGCATGCACTCGCCTGAGTTCCCGTCTGAGTCGAGTCACTCATCTCCCAACTACCCGAAAACCATTCGCTATCCAACTCCCATCTGATAAGCCGCAGAGCTCCAAGGATTGATGTGATTACCTCAAATGAGTTTCATAACTGATGATTGCAGATTGAAAGTGTAGAAAGTCAATGGAGTGGAAAGGCACTGGGCCACGTCAACGATATCTAGGACTTTGATATGCATGAATGTTTAGACAGCTCAGCAATCGTGAGGCGACAGCTTGGATGGCAGTGAGCTGCCTGATCCGTCTTGCTCATAGCATCGAGAGGCTCCGGAGTCCGGACATTCTGATCCGCTAACTCCTTTCCGTCGGGATAGGCAATGCACCTTAGTAGTTAATTGTACTTATATGGCTCCGCAGATCAGCTCACCATGGCACTCTGGCCGCACCGACATGAGACAGATCGAAGTGTGTTTTAAGGCTCGAACTTTGTTCCGACTGTTAGGACTTTGTTCAAATAGTTGACGACCTTCATTGTTTGAAGTAACCAGCCTCAAGCCTCGTGTCCCATCGCCACCATGCCAATTGTAAGTACACAACACAACTACTTGAGCAGCATTCTCATGAGTCTTTAGCGGATGAAGCGCCTCAGTCGAAGTGATCCCAGCTACAAGGATCGTAAGATTTACTCCATGTCACAGATACCTTTCCACGTCTGATCCAAATGCTTAGATGAGATCAAGTTTAATCATTCTTGGTCTCACGACGAAAAAAGTGCCAAGATCAAGTCAATCTACCTAGCCAGTCGGGATGATATCGACAAATCTTGTCGGGGGGAGCGCTTCTTCACATATCTGTAAGATGGCTATTAAGATAGCACAACTGAATGGTCACTGACTCAATTTACAGGAATGGTGGGAGCTACAAGAGACTTTACCATGGTACCTCGCGTGCGTGTCACATCGGAGAGTCGGGCAATGACTTGAAGCTTTGCTACGACAGTGATTGTGGTACATGCTGCATTCTCAGACAGTCTTTTAAACTGAAATATGCTGGTGAGTTCTCTGTTGAGGAGAAATTACAAGAACACACTAACATTCCAAGATGACGAGGGAATGTTTGGTCCTGGCATTTACTCAACGCCAAACTCTTCAAGTAAGTTTTGCTCGTATTCCCCAGTCGGTCATACTCATCAATGATACAGAAGCAGACGTCTATGTGAAGAACCACTACGTCAGCTCAAACCTTCACGCTATGCTCATTTGCTACGTCGTGGCAAGTAAGCCTCAGCGCAAACTGCTAGCCGACCACAGCATCACCAGACCTTCACGTGGCTACAACTGTGTAAGTCCCCCATAGCTACCAGCGATTGATCACTAACAAGGGTCAAGGTTGAGGGGGTGACTATCGATAACGGGGGGTCGCTTCAATACCCAGAGTTTTTGGTGTATCGAGAAGATGCGATTATTCCAGTTGGACTCATCATGTGTACTCGCAAGGGCTGGGAGCCATTATGATCAGATATCAATGCTTGATTTAGCTAGAACGGCTTATATGTTTCATTTTTATGACACCTAGCTTTCATTTCGTAGGCGCCAGTCACTATCATATGCTCTTGTCTCAATTACCATCACATCTTTAGTCAGAGTTTCCTATTTTTCCATCCGGCTTTGGAGCTGCCAGCGAGCAGGTACACGTTCCACCGGTCATATCGGGAACGCATTCTTTCAAAGAGATTCTGCTCACTTGTGGCAGCTGCAAGCTCCTCAGCGAATCCGTTGATGTAGTCTGCCGTGCTTGTGAGCATCGCTGTCGCTAAGTCCTCATCTGGTGTCGACGACGGAGTGAATGTGTGTCCGGGCACGACAATCTTGGGTCTCAAGGCTCGTATCTCCCCAAGAGCTGCAAGCCATTGGGTTCGTTTCTCGGAACTGGACGCCTCGCCTAACCATTGATGGCAATCGCCGTTGTATACAATATCACCTGCCACAACAAGATCTAATTCAGGGACATGGATGAACGAATTAGCGTGCGTGTCGCCATGAGAGACATCATATAGCTTGAGCAAGTGACCATCGAGATTGAATTCATTGGATGTCGGAAGAGCCTGGATAACGGACTTGGCATCCGGCAAACCAGAACCGTCTTTGGGAGAAAGAAAGGTCTTGGCCCAGACCGTATCCATGATTTCTGGTGATTGCTGTAGATCAATTCCTTCAGTGACGGCCTTGGTAGCATAAACTTGCAATCCAGGAAAATGCTCTTCCAACACCGGGAGGCCGAGGAAATGATCGCCATGAGCATGAGTACAGACAAAGTACTTGAGAGTGCTACCCAGTGGTAGCTGAGATTTGATCCACTCTGCTAGTTCACCTGTAGGATTGATGGTGGCAGGGCAATCCACCACAAGCGCAGTCGTAGGAGTGTAGAGCAGAGTGATTGACAGAGGTGACCAAAGGCCTGAGTCTTCGGATGACGCGTCTGGAGAAGGGACCTTGGTTGGGATGGGCGGGCATGTGTATATGGCAAGTTTGAGAGACACGGTGACAGTTTTAGGCGTTGTTTTGTAAGTGGGTAGTGGAAGTGCTACTATGCTAGTGCTTATCAAGTAATACAGATTGGCTGATGGCGAGATGACACTGGATAGGTGTATATCTTTGGCAACGACGAGAGACAAATATTATTCACAAGATGTAAACATTTATATGATGAGACCGGAATATCTACCCTTTTACAGGTAGCAGGACTTAGTAACTATGGTCTATACACAACGTATGGATGGGAGGGCAAAATCGGCGTGATTAGTAAGAGAGCCGATCTGTGTAACACTATACGGTGTAGAAACTCATCATTGATGAGTAAACGGCTGAAAAGAACAGTAAAATATCTTTTAATTTGTCAGATTCCACATGTGCATTGACGGAGGCGTTTAGTCAATGTGTAGATTTAGGTCGCAGCATGTCACGTCAGTTTGCGGTTGAGCGCTGATTAGTAGTAATGTAGCAGGTGTAGAGAATGAGGAGCAAGACCCAACGTTATCAGTTATGCCCTACACTTACTATAAACTCCGTTGCGTGATTTAGTCGACATCTGATTATAAGTAGACCAGGCCCGGTGCTCTAATGTCAAAGTCGCAAGGCCTATACACACACCATAATCTGTCAATTGCTACCACAATCTACCCCATTCACTTCACATTACTACCATGTCGCCAGTGAGAAAGGTCGCTGTCATTGGAGCCAGTGGAAATGTTGGCAAGTCGACTGTCAAGGCACTCCTCCAAGAAGGCTTTCAAGTGACAGGCCTGACTCGAGCATCATCAAACAGCACTCTTCCCCGGGGCATCAATACTGTCAAAACCGACTACTCTGAAGAATCTCTCGTCGAGGCACTGACGGGTCACGATGCTGTAGTCAGTATGGCCTCTGGCATAGCCGTTGGCCAAATATTGCCCTTCCAGAAGCTCATGGTCAATGCAGCCATCAAAGCCGGCGTGAAGGTTTTCGTCCCCTCCGAGTTCGGCGTCGACACTGCGAATCCAGAAGCGCCGAAGGTCATCCCTTTTGTCCAAGACAAAATCTATACGCTTGACTACATCAAGGCCAATAATGGCGAGCTTTCGTGGATTGCTATCGTTTCAGGCGCCATGTTTGACTGGGGCCTCAACATTCCTGGCTTCGGTGGCTTCAACATCGCCGCACGCACCGCGACTCTTTTTGATGGGGGTGACATCGCTTATGAGGCCACCAACCTAGATCAGGTTGGGAGGGCAATCGCTAAGAGCTTGAAGAATCTCGAGATTACACGTAATCAGCATGTCTATGTCAATAGCTTCACTGTGACCCAGAAGGACGTCCTCCGAGCGTTTGAAATGGCCACAGGAGACAAATTCCAAGTTTCTCATGGAACTGTAGAAGGTCTCTGGGAGGCAGGTACTGAGCAGGTCAGAAACGGGGATGCGATGGGCGCTCTGGCTCAAATCTCTGGTGCGATCTATGGCAAGGGGGGTGTCGCTAATTATTCTGTTGATAGAGGGCTCTGGAATGATAAGATAGGCTTGACAGGAGAAGACCTCGAGGAGTTCGTCAAGGGTTATATCAAAAGCACTTGAACTACTTAGAAGGGCGTTTCTATGAGTCAAGGAAATTGAGGCATGATAAGCCTAATACGATCTTTAAAGACAGTTTTCAATTAACGTATTTAGAAGCTTAGTTATTAACATATATATAAAGCATTGAAATTTATAACAGACTGAAAGTGAAAGGTCTAGAAATTCCATGGAGCTGATGTGAGACTGGTCAAAGCTGTGTTGTTATTCCCGACGATTTATAGGTGGCGGATGTAGAGTATTTGTAATCGGCCATTTGTAATCAGCCGTCATTAGGCGGGCCGCCTTTGTCGACGCCCACTTGCCGACGTCGGAAGTTCTATAGATCCACATAAGAAAGATTCAAGTTCTTTATTTTTATAGCCCTCTGACTACAGTCTCTAATCATTTTATAATCCTTTTTCTCCAAAGTTCATTCACAATGCAGTCGGCAATCATTTGGCCTACCAAATTCCTGCCCGGAACCACCGACAACTATGTCTCCAATGAAGTAATTGTGCGCGATATCGCTGCCGCTCAACTATGGACCAGCCTTGCCGACATCACTCAATGGGAGTCGTACTACAACAACTGCAGTAATATCACGCCGCCAGTCACCGGAAACAACCTCAAGAAGGGTGACACCTTTAGCTTCTCGACATTCGGGTTCCCTCCCTTTCCCGCAGAAGTCATGGAGTCTGTGCCGCCGAGCGCGGGCTCACCTGGGCGCTTGGCATGGAGAGCATGGGTAGATGGGGATGAGAGCTCGAAGCTAGAGGTTTATCATGCTTGGATTGTGGAGGATTTGGATTATGGCGTGGTTAGAATCTTGACGCAGGAGTCTCAGATTGGACAGCCCGCGGCTAAGCTTGCGGCTACGAAGCCGAATCCTATATTGAATGGTCACCAGGAATGGCTTGATAGCTTGGTCAACTTTACAAAGCAGAAACAGAACGCGTGAAGTTAATACAACCTATGGCTGAGAGCGTACAATCTCCACTACGAACCTAATACTAGCAGTTACCGTTAGAAATTTGTTCTTCTTAATGCTGCTCCAGTGTGTTTTGGTGGAAAATGTTGCAGGGTTCGCAATATCGCCGTCGGTTTCTGAATACCATACGGCATTGACTCGTTATACTGTGAACCCTCGTTCTAGCATACCTGGTACCTTCTAGCCATTTGTGCTATAGGGCAGGGCTAGCCATAAGCGCTAAATACAGCAGCGATGTTTCCAAGATGAGCTCAGGCTAGCATCAAATGTTTGCCATGCATAATCATGCCGAGGCGGCGACTTATCATGGCATCATGGCTACAAGAACTTTCCCTGACAGTCCATTCAAAGATCTTAACCTTGATATTACACAGATTCAGACCTCGTTTCGCTCGCCTTCTACTTGTCAATGGATTGCGTGACTGAGGGGAGGCTCTTGAGGCGACAATCGCAGTACTGGACTTGAAGAACGTCGCGTCTAGACTTTCCCATGGCCTAATGCGACCTTGTTATAAATATTTATAGTTATGAAACTGGCTGTTTGAGTTGCCATGTAGATGATTGCTGGTCATTAGCTCAAACTTTAGCATCAAGGTCTTGGATAATTGTGACAATTGCCAACGTTAAGCAGAAGTGGGGGTTTTCGGATTTGCCGAGAAGGTACCAGAGATCGGCAAAGATGGTCACACATCAAGACATAGCTCCGGTCAAGGTTGTATGCATGGATCTACACAAGCAGAAGGAGGTTAGGCCTCGCCGAGGATGGCACGCGATCAGGATAATTGTTTAATGTCTCATTATTTCTGCGTTATTATTATATGCATAAGCTATCTTGACTCGTCGGTGCGCGAGCAAAGGCTGTCCAAGATGGTTTGATCTAGGCGCTTTAAGCCCTTGGAACAACATCTACTTGTGTGCTGGAGCTTGCTCAACGGTCTCAACAGTAGCCTGATCGGCCTTGGCCAACTGGTCGAGAACGTGATCGTCGACAGACTCGTGGAAGACATCGACCTTTGTGGTAGCGAACTTTCGAGCGCTGACACCCTTCTCGAACAAAACACCCAGCTCGGCAAAGGTTCGGCCATTTGGCTCGGGCAGGCGGAAGTAAGTGTAGATGACGCAGAGGAAGCAGATGCCTCCCTATTGAGCTGTTAGCCTGAGGGTCCAGTGAGGAAATGACTTTGAGACTTACCCAGAAGAAACCAGTGTAGTTGCTCCAGTTCCAAGCGGTGGGGTTGAGCATGTAAGGAGCCAGGACAGCGTTGACAATACCAACAATGCCACTGTAATTGGTTAGCTAATGTACTTTTGGTATCTGTAGGTCAGACTTACTAGAAAATACGACCAAGAGCGACAGTCTTGATCTGGAGTCGACGAGAGGGAAGCTCAGAGACAAGAGAGTAAGCCACGGATCCGACAGTGAGCTGGTAAACGACAGCCCAGCCAATCATGAGACTTCCGGTAGCAAGAGCGCCCTTCTGGCGATCAGCCTCAGGGACAAGACCAAGGAAGCCAAGGATGCACAGGACAGTGCAGAGACCACACAGTCCGTAAAGGTAGAGAGTTCGGCGACCAATTCCAATAGACATCAGACCCCAAGCACCAAAGACACCAACCATATTGATGGCATATTGTCCGAGAGCAAAGGAGTAGGCGTGCTCAGCAGACATACCGGCTTGCTCGAGGAAGTAGGTCGAGTAGTTGGAAAAGGAGTTACCGCTGAGGTTCTGCATGGCCCAAACCATACAGACGATTTCTGTTCGTCGACGGTTAACGCCCTTGAGACAATCGATATAGGAGCTTCCTTCAGTCAACTTCTCCTCGAGAGCAGTTGTATGAACCATCATAGCAACAGTCTCATCAGCATCGAAATCGGTCTCACGGTTAAGGCTCGTAAGTCGAAGGAGACTCTTCTTGGCATCAGCAACACGGCCCTTGCGAACCAGCCACCAAGGAGACTCGGGAGCAAGCCACAAGCCCACCATCAAAGGCAGAGGCCAGATCCACTGCAGACCGTAGGGGATTCTGTAAGCCCACTGGTCACTTCGATTGATCATAGATCGCAAGATTCCAATGCCGATTTCCTGTCCGAGACCCCAGCAGAAGTTGACGTATGTGGTGAGATAACCTCGAAGGGCGATGGGGCAGACTTCGGAGGCGTAGGTGACGCAGATGGTCTGGAAGATACCCCAGGGCAGACCGCAGAGGATTTCGGCGGCGAGGAGCATCTGGACGTTCTGGGCGGTGAAGAAGAGGGTTATGCAGGCGGAGAGCCAGATGAGGCAGCCGATGATGGTGTATCTATATCCGAAGCGCTCTGAGAGCCAACCGTTGAGGAAGAGACCGATGATGGAACCGACGTTGGCACCCTGGGATGGTTAGCTTTGTCAATTGAGTGGCCGGGATGGCTCATACATTACTCAAGCCGGCTTGCCATGCTGCTGACACCTGATATGTTCCATCAGGCTGGAGTTGGCCGTACTTCTTGTTCCACTGAGGGAAAGCATCTAAACAACAATTGTCAGTCCAAATCGCGTGGTATCGTGTCGTGCAACCCACAGAAGTTGTTGACAAGGACAATATCAAATCCTTCCATGACAATGCAAGTCGAGATGAGGATGCTCCACGCGACAGCCTTGGGATACAGCTTGATGCCCTGCATGAGGGTCATGTTCTGCTCCTTGTTGGCCGCCGAGCGCGCATGGTCGATAACATCAGGATGAGTCTTGCTAGGATCAGAGGTATCAAAGTGAGCCTCTGGGGCAGCAGCCGAGACCTTTTCATCCGACATGATTCAACGGAGCGAACAGGATCTTGTGAAGGAATAAGAAAAAGATGTGAGTGAGAGAGATGCGGGGAAGTGTGATCTGGGGAAAGATGGAGAATATGGGCAACCGCCCCAATATTTTTATTAAATGCTGGGGGGAAAGATGGAGAGGTGATCGGCCAGGTTTCCGGAGGGAGAAGCGGACTAAGAAATTTGCCTAGCCTTGGGAGTGCGGGACAGTTGCCTGAATGGTGCTAGCTTGGAGTGGAAGATGGAGGGGGAGGATGGCAATCGTCGGCTTGAGTGAGTGCAGAGACGGCAGTCTCTTTATGTTTGCTTTGATGAATGAGTAGAATGTTCTCTGTGACTATCTCTCCAAGGCCATTCCCAGTTTTTTGTCCGTTCATGGCCCGTTTCACCGCCAAATGGCACCACAGAATCTTGGAGAAAGTCTCCCACTTCTGGTACGGAATCTCCTCAAGGCCCAATTTCTCCGCAACGCGGTCCCAATTCTGGGGGTGGGGTATCCTCACGTGTAATTGACCAACGAGAAACAAGGTTATGCCAATCGCTCATGCTAATAAAGCGGGTCAGAATGCTCTGGAACAGACTCAGCCAATCTGAGTGTCTCCATCTCCAAAAAAACAGGGATGTTTTTCGCTCGGCCAATTCCCGCTGTATCTTCGACGCCCGTTGCACAACGTTTCAATCGAGTTAAGCTTGGCCGCTTGGGGCTGTTTCGTGACTCGTGATGTATTGTGAGGGAGATTTGAGCGGTGAGAAGTCCGTGGTTGAGAAGTCCGTTGGATGGTCTAGATCCAGAGGGATGGTTCAGATTTCCCCGCGATTTCATCTGCCGAAACGGAAAATGACGAATGATGGGTTTGTTGAAACATTGTTGCGACGGTTAGATGCCTGTCTATTGAAGCTTAGCTACGGTTTCTTAATCTCAATTGGCTGTCCTTCTATTCGGTTCATCGGCGGATTAATGTAGCTGCAGACCATCATCAGCACGTGGCAATTGATCCAGATCAAGTTCTAACCATCGCGCACCACGAGGTAGGATATCGGTAGGCACAATCAACGCTCGCGATCTCCCTTCGGCAACGCGCTATCATTGGTGTGTCATATCGGGCCGACTCTGTTGACTAGCATAGATGCCTACCCTGCGGTCCGCTTCTGCAATTGATCTTTGCAACTCAGGCATGGAAGAAAATGGAATAATAAAGATTTAAGGCTTCTATATATGTCAAGATGTGCTCTGCATTTATTTTTACCACAATGCGCCTATGCGAGAGGTGAACCGCAAGCGGATTATTTATGAAGAGCTTTGTTGCCTAATAAAATGTTCGAATACAACCTAGGAAACCAGACAACAACATCGACTGCATAGGCAAGGCTTATCCATCGAAATGTTAAGCTTAAGATTGTCGAAACCATAACATAACATGTCAATTCCACCTCAACTAGATTCTAGCATCTGTGAGACATGTGTTGAATTCTCGTAAAGCCTTGGAGTCTATAACCGAGGTCCACGAATTTCAGCCTCTGGTGGATCCACAGAATGATTGCTGATAGGCCAGTGGAGCAAAACATCCGAAAGGTCAAGACCTCTCCCTTCTTGGTCTAGGGCCAGATCACACGCAAGATAATCAAGATAAGGTGAAGAGGAATGAGGAACAGCTCTGCTGCTTGAGCCAGGCCTCGGGGGGAAATAAAAAACGACCCCTCAAGCACCAAAATTCGCTGGCGTTCCACCCATCGAGGGGCCGTTTTTTATTTCCCCCCCTAGCCAGGCCACACAATGATAAGAAACTGCGTATTCTTGGCGGTATCGCATTTGAGATTATCTGTCTCCCATTGTTCATCTCATTTGCGTTTTCAATTCAATATTGCATTCTCAATGAGTTGTGACTTGGTCTTCTTGTCCGCGCTCGGGGACAACAGCACTGAAGCCAGTTCCCAATTGACGGTTATCTGTCAACCGGGAGTAAGTAGAGTACATACATTACTCGTCACAAGAGTTGCAAGCATAACTATTCAAGGTCATCGCAGTCTCGATGGCAAACGATGGAAATGAAATGTATGACAAAGTCAACAAATTCTGCCCCTTGCACTAAGCGAAAAAGATCTCCAATTGAGTTTAGATCAGATTGATAAACCCACTACCCCAACCAATCACATACCCGCCCACCATTCTCCAACATCCGGTATCGGCAGAAGTTCCTCACCAAGTGGAATTTCACTCTGGGGCTATGAGCAAGAAATTACTCTACAAAATCCCAATGAAGCTCAATTCTGTCATTTATATGGTAAAAATGCTCCGCTTCTGTGGTCTTGGCAGTTGGAATCGGAGGTGTTACTGCTGAAATAAAGAAAATTTCACATCGTGACACAATGCACGTCTCGGGGTTGCTTTCCTTTATTTCTTAATATCTGGAAGGTGAACACGAGCTCGATTATCTGATCAATTGTTATCATGCTTGGTATCGAGAAGGTTGATGACCAGGAGGGTCAAGTGTTTGCTGGTGAAGTTCATGATGATCCTGGTCATGCTCACGATGCTGTTTCGGAAGACTCACTAATGACGGTCCAAATTACCGCAATGTGAGTATGCTCTGCCTACTGATCTTCAAATTTGTTAATCGTATGTGTAGGTCGGTTGGGTGGGCACAGCAGGTCTGATGATGAAGACGCAGCTTGGCCTTGGAATCTTGTCCATCCCATCAGTGTTTGACACACTGGGAATGATACCCGGCCTCATCTGTCTTTGCGTTATCGCTGCAATTACAACATGGTCAGATTACATAGTCGGCACTTTCAAGCTGAGGCATCGTGAAGTCTATGGTATTGATAATGCGGGTGGTTTAATGTTTGGTCGTGCTGGGCAGGAAATCTTTGGCTTTGCATTTGGTCTCTGTGAGTCAAAACCGCCCGTTTTTGAAGGCCGGAGTGCTTGAACTGTGACTAATGCCTTGCGGCTTAGACTGGACGTTTGTCTGCGGATCGGCAATGCTGAGCGTGTCAATTGGTTTCAATGCCGTTTCGACCCACGGAACTTGTACTGCAGTCTTTGTCGCAGTCGCAGCAGTTACCGGCTTCATCTTCGCCAGTATCCGAACCCTCGGGAAGCTAAGTTGGCTCGCTTGGCTGGGATTAATCTGCGTCATCTCTTCTGGTTGGTACATGCCTGGACCTCTATCTTGACAATAGAATGCTAAAGTCTCAAACACAGTCATCATCCTCACAATTGCCGTGGGTATACAAGATCGACCTGCAGCTGCACCAAAAGACGCAGTCTGGGTATCTGACTACGAGCTCTTCAAGAAGCCAAGCTTCACCAACGCCATGTCCGCTATTTGTGCATTGATCTTTGCTTATGCAGGCACCCCAGCCTTTTTCAGCATTGCTGCAGAAATGAGGGATCCTAGACACTATACAAGATCTCTGATCCTGTGCCAGACAGTCATTAGTGCCTGTTATATCGCGATCGGTTGTGTGGTGTACTATTTCTGTGGCTCGTATGTTGCTTCGCCAGCGCTTGGGTCTGCAGGTGTCTTGATTAAGAGAGTCAGTTATGGAATCGCACTACCTGGACTGATAGTCACTACTATGTTGACTTGTCATGTGAGTACTTCCACGTAACTTGTCTGTGAGTTGTTGCTAATACTGCGGGTGTTCTAGCTGGCAAGCAAACATGTCTTCGTGCGTGTCTTGCGAGGTTCGAAGCATCTTGCCGCCAATACCTTCACCCACTGGGCTTCTTGGATAGGGTGTACCTTCGGCATCACAGTCGTTGCATATGTGATTGCAAGCGGTATTCCCATATTCGGTGGGCTCGTTTCTCTCATCGGGGCGTTGCTTGCTACATCACTCTCATTCCAGCCTATGGGATGCATGTGGCTCTACGATAACTGGAAGCGTGGAAAGCAAGATCGCTCGATTTCTTGGTCCATCGGAGTGCTCTGGAGCGTCACCATTATCGTCTTGGGGACATTTCTGACCATTGCTGGTACATATGCTTCCGTGGTCGACATTATAGCCTCATACAAAGTATCTGGGGGTTCAGCAGCCTGGTCATGCGCTGACAACTCTGGCTCCTCATAGTTGGGTATTAGGAGATACTTGCATTACTATGCCTTCGTTACGTTGGCAACACGTCGGAATGTAGATGAATGCCGACCGTTGCAGCTGGCCTTTCTCAGTAAGTATGCACAATAGGAAGTATTGCTCCATCTCACTTGAATATAAAAAGTGTTTCAGTGATGTAAGAACTTAGCATTTAACTACTTCCCAAATCACAGACCTTCAGACACTTAGTATAAACCCTCAAATCTCACCCAATACATCATTCCACTTTGGTCCTTGACTATACCGCAATACCGCATAGGTATCGCTCTAGGAAAACATGGCATCAAAGGTAGCAACAGCCTTAGCATGCGCAGCTTGAGTCAAACCATCGATAACACTGGCCCGAGGTCGGAAAACTCGACAATTGTATTCTGAATTTATTCTCACGTCAGCATCACTCCTTACTTATAGCCACGGCTTACGGCTGTACATACCTCCAGTAATTCCATTCTTGTCCTCTGAGTGAAACATAATACGGCGTGAGTCCGACCAGGCAACCAATTTAATTCTGTATAGCTATATCATTAACAGTTTAGTAATCTCCTCTTTCTAGTTGTGGCTATGGGGACATACTTTGAAGTATGGGTGGTCAATGTCAGGGAAGCGGAGTACGCCAATATCAACCAAGGTCTGTTCATGGTGCTCATCCTTGGCGAAAAAGCTTTCAAAGCTATCAACTGTTGCTCCTGTTCGAGCAACAATGTTCGCCAAGACATTAACATCAATCTTGGTGCTGTTGAGAACATCAGGATCAGACACTAGACGATTGAACCAGGTTTGAACCTATTTTAATGTATTAGTTATATCCTATTGTTAAGAGTAATGCAGAGGATATCAGGAAAAGACAAAGAGATAAGGAGTAAAGAGGGAAGAAGAGAATTGTAAATCTTACCTCTCTAACGATGCTTGCATCAGCGCCACCATCAAATTTGAAATCATTTAAGCTGTTCTTCACAAGCGTGTCATAACGCGCAACCTCTTCGCCATCAGGCATAGAGATCTCATTCTGCATCATAGCCCTCACAACAGCATTCCAGCTCTTGTCATTCTGACGGGAGAGAATCATCATTGTTGCAGCAACCATGATCTTAAGTCGATCATCGATTGCCCTCATAGACGCCTTGAGATCTTGTCCATCCTTGCCAAAAGACGGAGCGAGATCTGTATGCAGATAATCATCCGACTTTGAGTCCCGAATATTGATCTTAATAATTGGTTAACAAGATTATAAACTATCTTAAGATAGTCTTTGCTTACCTGACTAAAGTCGAAGTTCTGGACAATCTTTCCAATGTCGGTCTTCTGGCCAAAGACATTGGTTAAGAGTGAAGCAGCATTAGTAATTATAGGGATTGCCTGAAGAATATAATGTTGAGAATAGACAGACTTTATTTTAGAAATCCAAGGAGTGAGTAGAGCAAGAAGTAATATACTTATACTGATTTCAACCTGTATTGCTTGGTATTTCAGCTGTAGTTTTACCTCAAGGCTTACTTCCTGTATTAGTGTGTCTTTTCCATGTCTCAGTACAGCCAGCCTGGTTAACCAATAAAGCAGCCACACCAGTCTAGTAATTCAATAAAGTAGCCACATTCCACTTTAAAATAGGTATGTCCATTCTAACTACGTTATTTAGCAGGAACTACAGGTAGCCACAACCAGAAATACTAAAGCTAGATAAGGGAAGAAGTATATACATACTTACCTCCCTGCCCTAAGGGTGCCACGTAGTCAGTTAAGAGCAAGTGACCGCCAAGTTCAGCCAGCCACCATGAACCATTATTGTTTTTCTAAAATGTCCAGGATGGCAATTGTCTTTCTGTCGCATTCCTCCTTGCCGTTTGAGTATATCATCGAGGTATGCTATACAGCATCTGGAGTGTTTACGTAGCATATCGACAGAACGTGGTAGGTCAAAAACGGCATGCATACGGATTACACCTCTTCGGGTCTTGAAAGCGGTCTTATAATCGCCACTGGGGCTGAGGCAAAACGCTTGCACTATTGATGATAGTGTATGGTTAGTGTGCTCCAGCCTTTTCTAGCACATTGACTAGTAGTGATAGCGGTAGGAATCCCTGCCGGTTCTTTCAAAGGCCGACAGTCCTCACACAAGCGAAGCTTGGAGTTCTTGAGTATGAAGAAGGAAGTTGCCTAGCTCAGTCATATGACACTTTTGTTAACTAGATTATCAATTTAGTGGTCTTCCGCCTCGTGCTTAAGCAGGTATAGCTAGCATAGTTGCGCCCCATCCTCAGTTAGACCAGATGCATGCAATGGTCCAAAGGCTAAGATGACGGGAATTTCTTCCAGAACTGAGAATTAAGATGCAGATACAGAGCAGGAGCAGGAGAGGGAACACGCTAAGTTAGATGATGTGGATGTTTTCTGGGGTTATCATGTTTTATCAGGGTTTCTATGGAGTGATGTTATACCAATAAGACAGCTTACTATATAATATAGACTCTAACCTCATTATGATATCAAATATAACTAGATGGCTCCAATTCTCTACAACTTGGTCGTTTACCACGGACTTTCCCGGAATGCATACATGTGGCGAGATTGCGGGGTTGCGGAGATAACAAAAATGGCGGGGACTGGCGGGACAAGGTGATGCTGTGATTAAATTAAGTTTCTCGCCAACAGCTCCATTACACAGTAGAGAGAGACAACCAGGATTTGAAAGAATATGATACAAGAGATCTAAGAGATACTTCCCTATGTATTTCAGGCTCTAAATCTACGCACCTAGTCTAGACGGACGTGGGTAGCTGGCATGGGCAAGGCTCAGGACCTTCACAACTAAGTTACTGTCCCACGAGTGGGATTATCGCTTAATTCCGTGCTGCGGGACCTGGCTACGCTGCCTGGATAACCCTTCGCTAAGCAACTTAGTTAGCGGGACTAGTCTCTTCAATCTTGGGTTAAAGAATGCTAAAGGAAAGACAGAGGTCTTCACCAGAATGTAGTTTTTACTATGACAATATCATAAAGTACACAAACTATCAGGTCCGCAGAGAAAAGGTAAATAAGCGTGAGACAAAGGAGGAGCAGGGGCTTAGAGCAATATCAGTATCAGTATCAGTATAATAATTGCAATTTAGCATTAGCAACCCTAGCTACTAGATAATAGGTATGGTCAAGGAAGACTCATACTGACCCCCAGTGTATACAGAGTGCAAGCCCACGTTTTCGTCATCTGGCTCAGAAAGCTTAATTTGCTCAAACTCGGGATACCCCATCTCGTGCCCCGAAATCCGCAGCATGAGGCCCTCGCCCTTCTCAAAGACCATTCCAGTTGGCCAGAACGTAATCTCGAGGCGTGCCACCGTTCCCGCAGGTACAGGCTCGCGTTTATCGTGGGCATAGAAGACCTCCTGACCATCACTGCTCGTCCTGCTCTTGTCCACCGACACGGCATGGGAGGCCCGCAGGTATCCTTCGGTGCCGATGATTTTGGCTACATTGGTGTTGGCCACCTCGTCGCACGGCACTGGGCAGGGGTAGTTGAGATGCTCCAGCAATTTACCCTGCGCATCTATCTTGCGCAACTGCATGACCACGTCCATGTCATCTTTATCCGCGCACGACATGTGTACGATCACCTTGGCGTAGCCTGCCAACTCCGTATACTTGTCAAAGTATAGCGTAAAGTCCTACATCGGGTTATCAGTCAGGTCTCCTGGGGCGAGGTTGAAAGTTGGCTAAAACTTACGGTGGAGTCCTCCAGATGATGCGAGTTGTGCTGTGCCCGTGACATTTGGTGGGGACTCTCCTTGACCAGGCTTTTGCTGGCGGCGTCTAGGTAATATGTTACCAGCTTTTGCCGTGCCAGTGGGTACTCCTTCTCAGGCCGCTCGATGATCGTCTTGGCTGGACTACCGTCAAAGCCGATGAGAGACAAGCGGACTGGTGGAGTATCGCGTTCCCAACCATTATCGATACCCTTGACAAACCTGTCAAAGTATCGCTGGAGCTCGTCTGTGATTTCGGGTCGATAAAGGTCATACCACTCCTGGTGGGGGTGAACGCGCAGCCACTTTTGCGTGCTTTTGGCAACGCGGAAGGTATTGAACGAGCCAGCAATATGGAGTCCTGAGGAGTAAGATGCCGTCAGATAAAGTGGCACATCGATGTTGGCAGTATCGATATATTTACTCTGCCAGTAATCGTCAAATAGCAGCCGGTCTTTGAGCATGCCTGGCATGTTTTCGACCGAGTTGGGCCCTGCAAAGCCACCCATGATCACGTCGAAGAATCCCTTGTGGTGTGGCTTGCCGCCACGAGCGACAACATGACGGTACGGGTCGCTGAAAGCCTCCATTGGAGCAAGCGCTTTGAGAGCTGGATGCTTGAGACGGGAGGCATAGTTGATCTGGGCAACGGCTAGCCAGGAGTTGCCCATCATGGCAACAGAGCCATCGCACCACGGCTGCTTAGATGCCCATTCGATGGTGTCGTAGATATCCTCTGCTTCCTGGATGCCAAACCAGTAAGTGTTGCCCTCGGACATGCCGGTCCCACGAGGATCAGCGCTGACGATGGCGTAACCTCTGCCGCACCATTCGGCAGGGTCAGGGCCCTCGAATTTCTCATACCCGGAAGTTGTCTCAGCTGGTACCCCGCATCGGTATGGGCCCATAACGTCATACTGCTGCGGCCCTGAACCGGTCTTGCCGTAGGGACTCCACGGGATCAGTGCTGGGACTCTCGTTATGTGAGAGTCCAAGGGTCTGAAGACATCGGTATAGATCTTGACCCCGTCTCGCAACGTAATAGCCACGTCTCGGTCAAAGGCTACCTCGTGAGGAAACGCTCTGCGACCAGGCTCCTTGACATGGCCGTTAGGGATGGTGGTTGTCCCGGGCTGAAATCCCGGGTATCGGAAGAAGTCTGCATCAGTGGCCGTTACTAATTTGGTAAACTTAAGGTCTGGGAACTGCGCCTTGAGTTTCTGTTCCGTGGTAGGAGCCATGATCTTTAAATAAGAGGAAAGACAATAGTAATCAAGGTCAGAAGCATAGAGGTTGAAGTTTCTTGCTTAGCTGTGGCAGCTTTTTAAATACTTTTAGGAAGTCTTTGAGTTATGTTATTATGGGTAGCGTGTATCTGAGTAAGATCGTGGGGAAGTAAGAATGCGGGGAAGTAAGATTGTGGAGAAGTAAGAAACGTGGAGAAGTAGATAATATCTTCAATATGCTGCTGTAAAAGGCCTAGCTACAGGCTACTAATTCTATTGACAAATTACTTTTACATCATATACATAACTTATAGCGATAATCAATTAAAAATCCATCAAGGTTCCCAAATTGTTAAGTCAGCAGGTTGCTCAGCTCCATCACAATCCTCAAGAATTACGAAATGACCGTCGGACCAGCGTTGTACCAGCTGTGAGCCCTGGAGAAGGGCTAGAGTCCGCATCACAGACATCCTTGAGACGGCCCCTTTCTCGTCATGCAATGTCGACAACGGTCCCAGAGGACCCAGCTGATCTGGCCACCCATACACATACAACACCTCCCAATATCACGCCCTCGTCGACTGGTCAGCCACGTCAGCCTACTGTCAACTATACATTCAACCTGGAACTTGTTTGACAGCATTTTCGAGCCCAAGGCTCCAGGGCTGGGGACTCCGAGTCTTCTGACCCTGCCGATCAATTCGAACCACTCCTTACGGACCGCCAGTAGCGCCTGACTCGTGGAATCTCACCAAGTCAACCATTGATCCACTCTGGCTCATCAACAAACAGGAACCGTTGCGGTTATGTCACGTTTACGGAGAGGAAATCGGAAACTCGTATCCTTTCTTGACACTATCATGTCTTGTCTATAACGCAAATAAGCTTTATGACGCCATGAAAGCTGGCTCCCGATCTAGGTTCGCCTTTGCTTCACTTCCTGGACCGCCACTTTTCACTACAGACGATATTGACATCTTACGACTGTCTCTTTCATCGGCACTGACCGTTGAAACAAGCGGTCCAATTGGACTTGGTAATGCCTCATTTGCCAAAGCACGAGAAAGGATCTCAAGTAAGATTTGGGAGTCTCCGTCGCTTGAATCAATACGCCTTTTCACCTTGATGGAAGGTTAACCTACCTTCTTCTCTCGCCATACCAACTATCATCGAGGCCATCCGTTCATTTCTATCTGGTGACGATCTCCGATCGTGGAGACTTATCGAAATCCCTGTGCGCTCATGTCTTGAACTTGGGCTACACCAAGCAACCACATATAACACCATGTTCAAGGAGCCATTCGAAAGGAAAATGGCTATTAGAATGCTCTGGAATGTGCATACGCTAGACAAACGTTGGAGCTTTGTAGCTGGACTTCTGTTTGTAATCCAAAGCAATGACATCGACTCAAATATCCCGTGGCCAGTAAGTCCAACCAGAAATCAGACCACGCTGGGCAACGTTAGCTCCCTTACTGACTGTCTCAGGATGATGAAGGCCCCTATCTTCACGCCACAGTGGAGTATAATCGAATTGGCGCTAAAGTTTAGGTGACACTATACAACGCGGGTAGCTCAGCTTCTTAAGTCCCCAGAGATGAAATTGAATTCCTTCATTATAGCCTGGAGCGTTGGTACAAAGAGATACCCGCGATACTTAAACTACCCGAAGATGGAGCCCCTACCCTTAGTCGCGGCCATCATCGCCTGCAGATCCTTCTGTATTTGAGAGCCTGTCAGATGAGGATCCTTTTGCACCAATCCGCGCTGCATCCTATCCCTCGACCCGCAAGAGATACCTCCCAGGTCAAAATGCTAGTCAGCATCGCAAATGACATGTGTCAGAAGCTTCATCATCTTGACCAAACTACAGATATCTACCAGACACAGCAAGTATGTTTCAATCACTTTTTGATATCCGCTCTGGGTGTCATCTTCTTGGCCGTCGACATACCGTACGACAAGAGTTCAATACAGGTCTTGATACGGTCCGGGGCTTCAGCAAATGTCTCAAGGCGTCTGTGGAAGATGATACGTGGTTTACAACGTACGGCTCAGGCTACCCCGCAGCCCACTCCCCGTCACACAGGCCGTATGCCTAGTCCTCTTATACTCGCTACTCCGAATACATCAAGGGAGTCACCTGAAGCCATTGAGGCCTAGCTCAATAACGGCATCATGGCTGATTGGGCTTGTGGTTTTGGCATTCTTGACGGAATGGAGATGACTCTAAGCCTCGATGATTTTCTTACTGCTGCTGAGAATGATGGCTTATGGGGCACTTCGCTAAGTCCTGGGACAAGCGATTCATTGGTGCAAGGTACTTTGAACCCAAGTATAGATCTCGCAAAACTGGACTTTAGCCAGATGCTAGATAGCTTCCTGTAAAGTATAATTGCAAGTTCGTTTCTCGTCCCAGTTGGTAAACACAAATATGTAGGGCAGCTTTGTTAATTATCGATCTGATGTACTAAAATATGCCAGCAGGACTGGGAAGGATCTCGATGTCGCCCATAAGTCAACGTCAAGCTATGCTCATAATATTGGATTCCAATCTCGAAGGGGAAAGGATATGCAGCTAGTATAGCAGCTGAAAATGGATCTGTAACACTAACTGCCGAGCCGTCTTGTGCCGTGTCGTTGGACGTCACAATCTCCGCATGGGAAGTTAACAGGCCAATAGGAAATCAACACGGTTTAGGGCCAGCTACACCAGATTGTCAAAATGGTTAGATGAGGAAATCTTTCACCTGAACTAGTACTGCTAGCTTCAGCTATGACGCATCTTACGCCAATCCGTTGTGCAAATAAGAAAGAACTGATCATAAAGAATTGGCAAGTATATAAGTCTAATTGAATTGCTCAATTATTAGAAGAAATCTCCCAAGCCGTTCCACCACTACTTGCATATATCCTCTATATTGCTTACTTTCCACCTCGCCTCCCTGTCTCTGCGCACGCCATATAACAACATGGGGATCAAAATCAGCGAAAAGTTTGTCAATGATCTAACCACCAAGCTTATCAAGGCCGCCGATAGTGGTAAAAGTCTAGAGGTTGCCGACCCCGAAGAGGTTGGACAATATGTATGCTCTGTCCTGGCTTTGGGTTGTGAACTCATTCCTGTTGTTGGAAGCAGCCTAGGCGCACTTGTGACCTTGTTTGGAAGTATATTCTTTCACCCGAACGCAACTGAGAAGATGTGGGAGAAGCTGCGGGATCGCATCGAGGCACTCGTTAATACCAAAATCGAAGAAACTCAGATGGCCATTCTGAGGAAGAAGATTCGAGGGTTCCATGACAATATGGAGAACTATAAACGGGTTTGGGAAGACTACAGGGATTCGACAGGCGAGGAACAAATGAGAGCAAGGGACACGCTCAAAACAACTCACATCGGCTTTTTGATCGTGGTCCGGACTGCCATTCCCGAGTTTAGGGTGGAACAATTTGCAGTACCTTCTCTTCCGTTATTTGCGCTTGCAGCCAATATGCACCTCATGCTGCTATCCGATGGCATCAGACATGGAAGAGCCTGGGGCTACTCGGAAAAGAACATCGACACCATGCGTGCCGAGTTCAAGAAGAAAACGTCGCCCCAGGGTGTTTCTGGAAATGTAACAAGCATCACCTCGGAACAAAGCTACTTACTCAAAGGAGCTATTGCAACGGCCATCGACCTGGAAATGCCAACTAATATAGTCGATACTTGGAAAGGCGCATATTCAGACCTTGCTGCTTATGCATCAGGGTACGAGGGGAACGGAGAGGGTTACGACGATCTCGACTATGTGACCTACGCCTACAAAGTGTATCGTAAAGGGCGGGGACAAGTCAAGCCTTATAAGGCGGAGCTTAATGATGCCGACAACAGAGGAAGCACAGCTGCAGCCACGCTCAGGGCCTACGCTGACTACGACTCCGGCATGGTCATGAATGTGCTCAACTACGCCGAATACTGGCCATACCTGGCGGGAGAGAAAATGCCCGAGTCCGTCTTGAGAAAGTTGGATAGAGAGATCTACTTTGGCCCGTTTGGCCGTCACACGACAAATGCTGCATGGAGCGCGACCAGTGAATCTCCTGTCACCGACCGTGGTCCTCCCATCACTTCCGCGTACGTGAGGGGATGGGATGACATTGATGGATTGCAGATGAAATGCGGGGACTCCTGGGGTCATGCTTATGGATCGACTACTGGAGGTGCGCCAAAACAACTTGACCTCGCGAAAGATGAATACTTCTATTGGGTCAGCGTCTACTACGGACAAAAGCTAGGAAAGGTCAGGTTCTGGAACAATAAGGACAAAGCTTTGGAATGTGGCAGTGGAAAGCATGGATCGTACTATGGCTGTGCTGCACCACCAGGCTATAGGTTGACAAGTGTCCATATTACTAAGTGGGAGAGCTTTACTCCTCCAGGCTGCGAGGGTATCATCTTGGGTTTTAGACCATCTATCATCGAGTTTACACCTAATTAAACAGCTGGACTTTCATGTAATGGATAGAAGGCCAATTGCCCTATCTAGTATAGTAACAGCATAGAAATTTCTGCTGGGACTAAACGCAGAGATTATTTTTAGTCCTGTATATACATTAACAGCTACAAAGACATTACTAACAGCCACCGTGACGCATGGAGTCTTTGCAGCCTGGCTGAACGCATTGTGAACAAGGCAACACCGCAATTGCTAAAAAGCAGAACAAAGGCAATACAGTCAAATGGATTCTGACAAATCAGATCACGATTACCAGAGAAAAAGACAAAGGTGTTAAAAGAATGTATGTATTATTGTTCAACAATTACTATTCTGGGAAGATTAACAAGGAAGCAATTATCTCAGCCTGGAGGCCATGGCATTATAGCCTGATAAAAATAATAACAAAGATATAGCTCGTGTTGTAATATAAGTACTCGGACTTCTTCCTTCTATACGTAATTATAAGATCTACACAAATACAAATAACAAATAACTATCATCAACAAGACATATACTATACAGAGGTATCACTACCAAGAAGCACTGAAAATGGATCCTATATACCGCGAAAAATTAGCATACTCACTAGGTAAATTTCTCAATCAAACATACCGAGGAGAAGGCCGTTCTTATGACAGTGTTCATGTCAACGTCCCGGTAGACCTCGACCACGAAAGCATTAAAGAAACACTTGCGGTTCTGGACCCCGAGGACTTCTTGAGTCAGGCAATCCGATATTACCAACACTGCACTTTGAAACCAAAAGATCATCAAGATGAGCGAAGACTTGTCGAGATCATGGAACGTCTAGACGAGAAATACGGAGAATTCTTAAAGGAGAGCAATCTCTTGGAGTATACAGCACAGAAGGACTGGCTTGAAGAAGCGATCAAGATTCCAACCCATGGAGCAAGCCGACGCGGGTGGAGATATTGGCATCAACGTGACAAGCCTACAACTGAAACACCTGACGAAAAACCACGAGCTCAGCTCAAATACACAATCGACAGCGAAATGGAAGAGTTGACTGGTGCCCAGCAAAAATCTCGCCCAAAGGACGTGGAATTGCTTACATTCTGCCCTGCTACAATCGAGCGCAGCTTCTCGCTTCTGAAGCCCTTTGACTACACAGAGCGATATTCACTTCACTATATTCTCCTCCGCAAATACTCGGGAGATAAAAACATGACACACCGGAAGGCAGACCGAGAGGCACGAATTCGCCTTGATGACTATAAAGCGGAGCATTTTGAGAGGATGTGTGAGGAATCGAGACAGTTGAGCGAGTGGGAAGAACGTGAAAAGGCGAGAGACTGGAAATACTGGAAGAAGATAGAGCGTAACCCCGACGATTTCATTTCTGAAGATGATTTCACTTCTGAAGATGATGTGTCTGAAGCGGGCGATCCTGAAGATGAAGGATGTGAGGATGATGGATCTGAAGATGAAGGATCCGAAGGTGGAGGGTCTGAAGATAATGCATCTGAAAGCGATGAGTCCGGAGGCGATGGAGCATCCACCTCCGCGGGTATGGACATAGATATGCCGGAATCCACCAGCGAAGATCTCACTACTCAGATCTCAGTGCTTCAGATTTCTGGCAAAAAGTCAGCCGGCGAAGGTGGCGGAGTGACAAAGACGGCCAAGAAGCGTGCTTTTGACGACACTGATGATGCAGCCGCTTCTGGTTATAAGCGCGTGAAGGTTGAAAAATGGCGAGAACGCTTTGATAAGTATGGATGGATTAGGGTCCTTGATTAATAGGCTGAAGCCAGAGGGGAGATTGAGAGATAAAAAGGTAAGTCTTAACTTTTTTGTTATAGAACATAAATAAGGTTATTAGTTCTTTCTTAATAACTGTAATAAAAATATTAAAGTTCTCTGCATAAGTCTTTTCGTAACTCTGGGAAAATATATACAACCACTTTAACTATATCTTATTCCTAGCGCTCTAGTGCCACTGAGAGCAACTTGCTGTTCAATTCAACACCAATGCCACCTAGTCCTAGACTATTTACAATACCTAGGCTTTCAAAAGAGTCTCCACCTCCTCTGTAATATCTCTCAAGGGGAAAGATGTCCTGTTGCCAGGGAGGGTCCCGTTGATAGCATCGCCAAAGAACTCAGTAACAGCATAGATACTATCACTGATCTGCACAGATGCAACAGTGAATCCACCTTGGCTGAGGTAAGGATTAGAGATGGTTCTGAGATTCTCAGCAGACTTCCACTTTCCATTGCTGGATCGCAACACAACAGTGCCGTTGGCGTTGTCGCTGACCAGAAGAACAGTACCAGCGTAAAGTGAGGGCAACTGCAAGCCATCGAGATTCTGACCCAAGGCCTTGTTGTCTTTCGATGTTGGAACGCGAACTGGTTTGCCCTTTGATGCTTTGATATCGAATTTGTAAAGCTGACCATCTGTGTTGTCGGTCACAAAGAGCGTGTCGCCTTTGCGGGAAATTCCCGAGAATCCGTGAATGCTATGGTTGGCTGGTTTGACGAGATACCATGGGACAACAGACTTTCCATCTGCGCTGACTTTGATTAGACTGCTGGGGAAGGTTCCGAGAACGAAAGTGTTGCCTTTATCGTCGCTTTCGCTGTCCTGAAAACCGCCGTAGACACCGCCGGTCGCATTGGTCAGGTTTGCTCGCCACAGCAAAGAGTTGTCTACGAGGTCGAACTTGACAAGCAAGTTATCACCCTCAATGTTCTGACCGCCAGTATCAAAGGCAGCGCCGGCGTCGATGACAACAGAGAGTCGGTCCAGAGTGTCGACACGCACGCCACTTGAATGGAGCAGAGGGTTACCGCTGAGCCCGGGAGCCTCGAAAGTATGCACTATCTTTCCGCGATAGGGATCCCATGCGACAGCAGTTGCATTGTACAATACGCTATAGTGAATGTCAGGTCTTTGACCCTACTAGTTGAGAAAACTCATAAGTACTAACCTCGAGTATACAAGACAACGGCGTGTATCGAAATCAACATTCTCGGGGTACAACTGATAAGCATCAATCGTCTTGTTGCCAGAAATTGATGGACAAGTGTAAGGTCGAGGAATAGAGAATGCGAGGCTAGCCTGAGCGGCCAAGCTGAGAAGAGATATCTTGGATTGCATTGTGATTGTTGAACTTTTGTTGCGTCGACTCAAGATGCACGATGAGATATGGTGAGCTGTTTTCGAGGCGGAATGCAACATGGTACTTATACATGCAAGTCTGCAGGGTTTATCTAATTGTTTAATGTATTATGCCAATTGCTTGTACGTGTGTTTCGTCATGCTTGCGGCTATGCCGCCATTGGATTGAACCTTATTATGACAAAGATATCCGGTGGGATAGTGATGCAACGGCGCAAAGCGCGAGCTTGGACCTGACATGAAAGGAACAGGCCGTAAATGGAGACCCACTGAGTGGGATACACAGTGGGATGCAGTTTGCGCTACATCTGCCAATTGATTGGGTATGAGTTCCTCTAGCACGTGATATCCCACTCAATATCCCACTCGGTTCTATCACATGGAAATAAGAACCCAATTGCGAAACTCAAGGCAGACAGTCTTTAATTATCTCAAGTAATTATCCTCAGTATACCCACTAGTAGTCGGTTTCTGTTATAATAGAGTCCCACTCCTGCATTGTCTCCAAAATGTCCCTGGCTTTGGCCCCAATCTCTTCGACCGCATCTTTCCCAACAGGAAGACGAAATGGGATGCTTTTCCCCTGTGCGCAACCCTCCTGTCTGACCAGGTCCAGTACAATTTCAACAAACTTTTCTGGATTTCCAGGCTGCTTCAAGTCTCCACCATGAAGATGATTATGATGAGTCTCGGAAGCTGATTCATAATCGGGAATTTGACTCTGTTTCGGCTGAAGATGGCCTGTTGACAGGAGAGTGGTTCGAAAGCGTCCAGGCTCCATCAAGAGGGTGCGAAGGCCAAGAGACTTGGTCTCGTTATGTAGACTTTCAACAGCACCTGATTTTATATTAGCATCCAAACGCAAATACTATCCAGGTCAAGGTTCAGGCAACCAACCTTCAAGAGCAAACTTTGATCCCGCATAAGCTCCAGTAAACTGGTGTCCGACCCAGCCAGACAAAGAACTGATAAAGACCATGGTTCCTGATTTTCTAGCTCTCATATGCGGAAGCACTGCACGCGTAACCTTGATTGGTCCAAAGACGTTGGTTTCAAAGGAGGAAACAAAATCATCATAACTAGACAATGTCAGCCACGTCGACAATACCGTTGGTTCGTAAGGGCAATACCTGAGATCCTCCCAAGAGCCAGCAGCTACAAAACCAGCATTGTTAACCAATACGTCAATACGCCCATAGACAGTAATGGCTTTGGCGATGATTTGATCAATGCTGTCTTGTGAATCCGTGACATCTAGCTCAACGACAGCTGCTCCTTGATTTGCAAGTGACTCGATCCTTGCACTGTTTCGGGCAGTTGCAATGACTTTATCACCGCGTGACAGGATCTGATGCACAAACTCCGACCCAAAGCCGGAAGAGCAGCCAGTGACGAGCCAAACGAGCTGAGACATGTGGATCGACAGAACAAATAGTAAAGACGAACGACTAAAGATAATGGATAGAAAGGGCTGTTGAGAGGAAAGACAAGTCCAAGATGACCTGATGAAAGAATGAAAGAAAACATAACAAGAAATTTTGCGCTTTTTATAATCATTCGATGACCTTTGAGTAAAGAATTTGGCATCATGATGCTTTAGCTTACAACGGTCAGAGAGTGGATCAGTCCATAGTGGGTCACGCGGGAATGTCTGCGTTGGGGCGGGCAGAGCGGAAACGGGGCTTGAGTTTGGTGCAGACTTCAGGGTAAGCAGAGCGGGTAGAGCGGGAATGCAAAGTCATTGCGGACAGACAAAAACTGTAGTGGACTGTCTCAGCTTCTATCGGCCCTGTTATCCTTGAAATGATGTCAGTTTTGCGTCTTATTCCCCTCCAAATATGACAAATATTCATCTGCAGAAGATTTATCAGCTCATGTCAACTCCGGACTTAGCAAGGTGATTGGATCTTACCGCCAACAGACCACTCGGATTTGAGAACTTGGAGTGCATTCGTGATGGCTTCCAGACCAGCCACCATCTCCACACCGTTGTTCTCCCTGATAAACCACGCGCACTCTGTTGCTGCATGATACAAGCAGCCAGCCAAGATTGGCGAATGTCTCGGTCCCTTGGATTGTTGCTTACTCGTCGAAATTATTTGCCTCGCCATCTGGGGTATCGTCTTTGATACAATGGTTTGGATGCTCGCCAAAGATATCTGTTGCATTTCAACCTCAGCGGCCAATCTCTCGCGTGCCGTGCTGAAGATGGGTTCGTTGCATGCATATTCATTGTATAGAAGAAGTCGAGCCAAACTGCACAGTGAAAACGCCGAATGCAAGCTTCCATGGGCCGTCGTGATGTCACAGTCGTTGCTCATGATGCCCTGGTCTAACGCTGTCAAGACTATGTGCAACTGCAAGGCCTCGGCAGTAAGTTCCACTGGGTCGGTGTCTTTTTCTCTGGCCTTTATGTGACGAAGAACTTTGCCAAACATATGGACAGCCTGGCATACTCTTGCAAATTGCCCCACGGACGAGGGCGAGTGGAAGTTGCGGGTGAATAGTGCTTCGTTGAAACCTATTCTTCCATTTGTCCAGTCATCGTCGTTGCAAGGAAGAAGGTCATTCGTGGTAGGATCTGGAGCAGCCATTAGGAGTTGAGGGGAGCCTGCAACGACAACTCTAGTAATAATCAATGATCAAGTTTGCGTAAGACATAGATCTATACATACCTGTCTAGCATTACAATCGCCCACCAAGTCCGTCTCTGCTCCTCACATAATGTCCAGGTTTCGGGTTCCACGAACAGTTGCTTTGCATCCTTTTGGCTGTGTAGTCCAACCATGGTAGCTAGTCGAACAGCTTGTCCTATCGTTAAATACGCGGCAGGATAGATGCGATGGCCAAACTCATACAAGGCTACCAGAGTGAGGGTCTGTATCAGTCGAATGGCGATGATTCCCCCACTCTCAGCGATAAAGCAACCGTGCTTTGCCTTTAAATATGAAGGGCTACTTTGCGGTAATATGGTCTGCTCATCACTCTGACTAATGAGAGCCTCAAGGGCCAAGAAGACCAGAACATCAACAAAGCCCCGAGTTGAGTCTCCTAGAGCTTCTGCATCTTGCCTTAGGCGCTTGATGCTAAGGATCGGAAGCCAGTGATGGATAGTAGTCTCGTAGTGTTCTACCAAAGAGTTGAATGTACCAGCAACCGCAAAGCGTCTTTGCTGTTCGAGGAAAAGTAAACCATCATGCATTGTCAATATGTCTCGTGATATTGGCTGGAATAAATCGGAGTCCAAGAAGTACGAGCACGGGAAGTTGTTTGTTCGGTGCGCATCGAGTTCCGTGGCAGGATCTGTGGGACCTCCACGTACCAAGTCATTGGTAGAGGTTCTCAGGCTTGGATTGGCACGTCCTGCTCCATAGTTGCATGCTTTACCTAGTCGAGTACACTAAACAGAAATCTGAGACTCGTTTGCCCAAGCGGACGAAGGTAGGTACTTACCAGACGACATGATGGGGTATCTCTTGAGCATCTACGCTTGAGACGTCTATCAGGCAGTTAGTTGTGACTTAGGAGGCTGATTAGCTGGGAAAGCTTCAGCGAAGACATACCTACATGCCTCGCACGATGTAAAAGCATTAGCTGGTGGCATATTGGGTATTGGACTAATGGACACAAAGGCGGAAATTATGCCAGGGTTAGAGTTGTTAGTCGTGGAACGTGAGGGCGGTGCGGGGTTTGTGAAAAAGAATTGATTGGCGATCGGGGAAAGTCAATTATACGGAGAGCCATAAAGCTATGATACGTAGATTGGGGATGTTTCTTACGTTAGTACTCTGTATACACGGCCCCAATTTTACAGGTATTGCATCGACTGGCACTATAACTTGAATAGTGATATCTTGTCTTATTTATTCCTCCAACGTCCCTACGATTTGAATCTATCGTTATTTCTTGAAAACCCTAATCGGAAACTCTGTGCCCATCAACTTGTACGCAGCAGGGTTAGGATGTAAACCATCGCCAGAGTCATACTGAGGGAGCAGCTTATCTCCACTTCCGATCAAGGACGCAAAGTCGACGGTATGGTCAAAGGTCCCGTTTTTCAAGATCCAGTCGTTGATCGCGACTCGAGTGACTTCTCTTTCGGAAGCGTAGTACTGGTTTCCAAGCATCTGTGTGATTGTCGCTCCAATGGTGGTCATGCCCGCCTTCTTGATATCATTCGCAATCTGGATATAGGCAGCGATGAGACCATCTTTGATCCTCTTTTGAGTAGCTTCGTCGGTGGCAGACGGTCCGATATCGTTAACACCCTCGAAAACAACGACAAACTTGGCACCGGGTTGTTCCAGAGCATCGCGCTTGTATCGTTGGAGCAGAATAGGTCCAAGACCGCCTGAGAGGATAGCGTTGCCACCTGCGGCCATGTTGTTCACAGCGACATTTGACATACCAGATTCTTGCAAATGGGCCGCAAGAGCATCGGACCATCTAAAAACTGTGAGAAGGAGTACCAAACGCTCGAATATTGATTTCACTTACCGATCATTGGTGTCATCCGTACTTCCACGACCATCGGTGATACTGTCTCCGAGGAGAACAACAGCGAAATGGTCCTTGGGTGCCCACGAGTCAACCCCGTTCGCAAAATACCAATGCTTGGTACTTCCCTCAGATACAGATGCAGCATTGACGTGGTTGCCCTTTTGCATCCAAGAAGTCGTTCGACTGCCAGGATGTCCGGTGATCTTGTTTCCAAGCTGTCCCTTCTCTGTGTAGACGGACAATGCGAGGTTGGACAGAGGCTTCAGCTTGAAGTCAATGGGATCAGAGTAAACAATCTCTCCTGCTGGGACAGACACGGACTTCTTGCCCTTGAACTTGAGCTGCTTGGTGGTCTTGGTATCGATCTGACCAATACCGGCCTTTCCACCGACTGGTAGAGCAATTGATGCCGCAGTGATGGGCAAGTCTGTTTTGCCAAAGATGTTGGAAAATCGAATACGGATCTTGTCAGCTCCAATGGACATGTGAAATGTTTGGCGCAGAGTAGTGTTTTCGAATTGGGCTGCTGCATCTGCTCCTCCCTGTAATAAGGTCATTTGTCAGTATTTGAGGCTTTACAAGATAGCTTCATTGTCGTTTAATGAGAACGTACAAACGGAGCTGGGGCCAAGTTCGCAGGCTCAACTTCCTGAGGCATCGACGCCCATGTGCCTACCCAGTGGCGCTTGTCATTGCCATTGGGTAATGCCGAGCCTGAGAAGACCAGGCAGGCTACTAAAAGAGCCTTTGTCTTGATGCCGTCAAACATATCTAATCAAGACCTCAGTCGCCACTGATAACCAAAACAACTGGAAACGAAAAATGAATTCTTTAACGATATCACGAGGTCTTATAAAATCGTGGCATGAAATCACGGCAGAAAGTGTTATTAGGCTAAACCAGGGATCAGCATCTGAAACTCTATTTTGCCGCTACGGGCCAATGGCAGTCCACTCCAATTGATGGAGTTGGTGCCTCCGAAATACCGTATGGAGCTTGGCTTAATGTGCTCACCCAGTCAAGCACCCACTGGTCTCCACTGAATATCATGTCAAGCTGATCGTCCATGGATCGCTTCTGGAAAAACACTACCGCACCAATAAGAACTATTAATGGGGTCGCAATATCTCATGATGTCTGGGGAAAATGCAGGACCCCAGAAAGTTCCACTCTAGACTGTCCTACCCGGGGACCTTGGGATGAGCTCAATCTCAGCAGGAAATTCCGTTGATGACGACAGTAAAGAGAGTGTTGATGTGATAGGGTTCCAGGGAGAAGCAGTTCTACTACAAGAACAATCGCTGCGCAATGTTGGGATTGAAGATCGTAATGATCTGAACTCAACAGCGAGAATAACGAGAAGCGTAATCACAATCCAGAAAATAATAAAAATCCACCACTTATAAAATGATTCCGGCAAAATGCCTGCTTGCATACTGAAGATACCAGTAACAGCCGTGAGCGGTAGAAAGACCTCCGTAAAGTTAGCATGTTACCCTACCTTAAGAATATAAATCGCATAGACGTACCAAGCCAATACCAGTCCAATATCTGGTCATCTCAGTCCCTGCTTGCTGTCGGGCCGTGACTTCATTATCCTCCACTACAATCTGCATTTCCAGCTGTTTCCGTAAGCCTTTCCGCGTAGGTTCGCCTCCTCTCGTCGCCTCCTCTCGTCGCCTCCTCTCACATACCTTTCGAGCAAGCCCTGTGCACAAGTCTCTTTGTTCCTCTGCGCGGCGTTGGAGGTCTCGCAATGCATCAATATGATCCTCAATCATGGTAACTACCTTGACCGATGGAATTGGGCTCTTCTTAGAGTCTGACTTTAGTATGTCTGAGAGGTATGCAAGATCTCTTCGGCTGAATCTATCCCAGACTTCAATCGCCTTGCAGATAGAGTGGATAGTTGAATTTAGAAAGCTATTTGCTTCGTTAAGGACACGCTGCGTTAGCTTCTTCTGGGTCATCGACTCCACGATTCCCTCGACCGGAGATGCTGTCATGTCCCCTTCATCCTGTGTCTAAATCGAGTAAGTGCTCTATTCATGGTACTTTACATACCCGGGGCCACTTACATATGACTCTAACTTTAGAAACAGTCTTGCGACCAGGTTGTGCATAGCATGTCTCACTTGTTTGAGTCGACACTCGTAGACAATAAGGAAATACTCTCTCGGGGTCCAGATAGGGAGATTTGCATCAAACAACCCCCCTGTTAGGGGATCTGGCTTGACTCCATGCTCTTCACGTTGCTCAAGTGTTTTGTCTTCTTGATAATAAGTATCAAAAAACTGATATGCAACCAGGAGTCCTCATCTATACCTGTTATGAGACAGGACACCTGGGTTTCATAGATATGAACCTGCGGCTCATTTCTGCCGTCCAATTTGAGGTAGAAGGGTTGACGACTCTGGCGTAGAGGCTTGCCGTTCCGTTTCTTCCTAAGGTCACGGAACTCCTGGCCGCCTTCACACCAGACGTAGAATTGTAGATGGAATTCGAGTCCAAAGATGAGTGGTCCCCGCATCGGTCGATGGATGCCTAGTGATGTTCTGGACCCCAGATATTTATAAAAGAAGTCTGGTAGAAACGTAGCCTGAACGCTAGAAGCAGTCGAAGCTAACGCCACAATTATGCAGCAGTCTGGATTAGCCACATAGCTGGAGATGAAGTCAGCAGATGCAAAAATAGCATGATGATAGAAAATGCCTCACAGTAGTCGCCTCGCAGCATCAGTCTCACCAAGACATCCATACCGCTAAAAGTTTTATTATCAGTCATGATTCCAAGCGGCCAGGCCTCTATGACCTACATTCTTTTTAAGTTCTTGTAGCAGCTGCGAGGAACTCAAGGCCCCACGGTCACGACGCATGTGACCCCCTGGTGGTTCAGAGTGATGCATCCGCCGACAACGATCATCCAGGAGAGCCATGGGCCGAGTCACACGAGAGTCAGTTCCCCTTATTAAATCGTCCATACTGCATGACTTGCACAGAGGCTCAAGCTCCAACATTTGGTATGTGCTAGGCCCAAGGAACGCCTCCATCTCACCAGATGCCGAAAGAAACTTTTTAATGAGATCTTGGACGCTTGTAAAGGTCGCTACTGCAGGTGTGTTCTCTGCTGGATATTTTTGAATCTGCCGATCGAAGAACTCTTGGTTCCATGCATAAGCTGATGAGTTTATACTGGCCATTCCGACAGTCTCTATTGGCATTTTCATGCCGATGAAGTTTCTTAGACTTAAGATTGAGAGTAACTACAGCTACCACAACGGTTATGTCCGCACTGAACACAGACAGTTCCGAGAGCAAGATTCATCGGACCGTGGCAGCAGTAGCACTATTGGAAGGTTAGGCACTTTTACGGCAAGTAAATAATCATAAACTTACACATTGCCAGTTGTATGCAACGTCTCGAATTGGAGGCAAAATCTCAGGTTGCTGGTCTTTTTTTAGGAAACTGTGTATTCTAATGGTAGGTAACGTACCATTACAACATCTGCAGCATATCGGGTAACTTCTAGGAGTTGCTTGGTTACAGGATGGGGAGAAATGGTAGACAAGACGTTCACCTTTTGAGGCGTCTCAGAGCTCATAATTGCTGCGACGAGGTGAGAATTAGAGGGTTATATGATTGGAGCAAGCAGAGATTCTGAGGCTGGCGGTGGTGGCGATGTTGTTGATCTTTGAAAATTGATGCGTGATTTGCACTTCTGCCTAATGCATCAGCTGTCAAATTACAATTGGTGTAACCACCCCCCCTTTAGTTGCATTCCTCTGATAACCTCTTCCAGGGCTTGCATATAGTAATAGTAGTGCATTTAACCAATACATCGTCTCCAATCTTGATCATCACTTGTTGGCTGCCGGATCATCTTGCTCATATCACGTATCAAGGTGAGCTAAACGAAGATCGGCAAGAATATGACAATACACTGAAATAGATGCAATAACATGTTTGACAAATGAATAAGGTTACCAGGCCCTGCCGCCTGAGTACTACAGGCTATCAAGCATAACAGACGAGTCAGTGCTCATAATATACTCATACGCATCCATGAATTCGAAATCAAACATATCGCCAACACCGGTTTCACCTGGAGCGCCGAGTGCATTTCCATGGGCTTCTGCAGATTGATGGTGCCCTGTCAGCCTGGTATCTGAACTAGCTTCCCCACCTGCAGGCACATCCGTGCCAGAGACAGGTGCAAGGTTTTGAGGTATACCATCTTCATTTAATGAGCGAAACTTGCGCCTCTGTGACTTTTGTCTCTGGTGGTGTACAGACCTCAGGACGGCATCGAACATGACTGATGCCCCCAAGCGGCCAGTGACGAGAAGGCCTCTCGGGAGCATGTCTTTGGCATTATTTTCGCCTGAGTCTTTCATCATGCAAGCACGCGCAACTTCTATCAACCGCTGGATGATCTCAGCAGCCCGTGTGCGATCTGGATGCGATGGTTCCATTCTAAATACGGCGTGTGCATCTGCAAGACGTGACATAGCGAGGGTAATATCCTGCGGTGCCAGACTCGAATGTGAGAGAAGGACCCGAAAGATAAATGTTGCGGCAAAGAACAAGTGGCTGATTTGTGTCTTTGGCCAAAAAGCTGCACCACAGGTAATCTTGTCCGTGACTTGATTAGGTTTATCACGGAGCTGGGGGAGCATTTCTGATATCATTATCGAAGCAGACATTAATCCACTAATCAACACCGCGTCCCGATTAGAGATAGCTTGCAGAGCTACGACAGGGTCCTTTGGGGGAGGCAATAGAAGTGTCATGGCATACAAGTACAGTTTTGTACCTTGCAAAGTAAGTTCTGTCTCGGGACTCCAGGGATTTTGGTCTGAGCTTCTCAGTAGCTCCAACTCGCTGATACTGCTTTGTGTCTGGGAAAAGTGAAGTGCGGAGTCTGTGACGATGTCGAGCTTGGCCATCAAAGTCAAGCTGAGGAGACGAATCTCTAATATCATGTGGCCTGATGGTCCCAGAAGGTTTGATGCTCGCTCCCGAGCGCGGGACACGCAATTGAGATAGTATGCCGATGAGAATGAGGATGGAAAGCCCAAGAACTCGCTAAGTCTGTGGCAATATTGCTGTGTAAGCAATGGACCGCATGGATGTGACACGAGAAAGTAGTCAAAATGGGACATACCGAGTGCTTATGTCAAAGCAGGCAAGCCAGGTAGTGTCCCTCACAGCAGCGTCTATATTTGGCACGGCGCGACGGCTAGAGTTTCTCTTCAACTGTGCATTCAGGAGCGGGTTCGATGGCAGGTGACAGTTGAGCCCCATGGCCGAGTTCACAACAACACCTATATACCCCCATGACAAGTCTTGCCAAAGGCGGAGCTTCGGAACTGGCCATAAGCAAAGGCAAAGCAGAGCATGCATCATCTCGATAGTGAGTGGGGCACAGACAAAGATCGCTGAGAGCATTGCCTCGTGCTCTGTCACAATGGAGGGATATATGTGTGCGTGTTTCGGATGCATTTGGGAAGAACAGAGGATGATGGTCCAGAAGAGATGTCGAGAGGATTGTGAGTACTCGGCTAAAGATGTGCGTATGGGCCTTAAGAAATTGGCGTGCGGACGGTAGTACCTATCGAAGCTGGTTCTTGACTCAGTTCGGTTCTCTGGCAAGCTTGAATTCGTACTCAGGGTACATCATACTGACTGTTGAAAGAGCTCTAGAGCTACTGTGTTGTTCACGCTCAGACTTCCAAGCTGGTAACTACAGGGTATGTCGACCGCTTTGAGCTGCAGCCATGCCTCACCGCCCGTGGTATTTTTGACAAAGCCAGATGCAGCAGTATCTTGATTAGTGGCGATAGGGGCGGTGGAATATTGAGAGTCGGTATGAGAGGATGGACTAGAGGATCGCGTGCAGACCGAGGATGACATGTGGGCTTCTTGTGGCATTGTCGACTCATTTGTATGAGAATGGACTTCCGTGCTCCTTGATACACTAGAAAGCGGCTGCTGAGGATCAATACTATTGGTGATGGCCTCCACGATACTGTGAATATGAGTATCAGAGTCCTTATCGATGATGGAACCCGCGGCGTACTAACTTTCTTGTTGGGATTCTTTTGAAATTTGAATCGAACCGACATTGCAGGCCGCGATTACTGCACCTCGTACACGAGACTCCGGCGGGTTTGTGGCGTGCATCACAAGCCAGCTTGACCTGCCGACATGCAGTGCAGCTCTTTGCACGGCTAGGCTTTGGATGCATAGTGATAATGAATGGCTCAAACGAAAGGTTACGAATCGCTAGACCCGCATGAGTCGACAGGTTTGTCTACAGCAGATTGAGACAAGAGGAATAAAAGTCCGGTGTAGATAGCGTTGACCCTTCGCCCAAGATCACGAGTCCACGACTGAAGTCCGAACTGCGAGATTCGCTGTTCAGGACTATGGATGACGGCGGCCTATAAGGTTAAGCTTTAGGCTGCGAACACAGATAATGAATGACAATTGGCAGATGAACTCCGAAGAAATGCGGGGCTGATAAGTTGGTGCTTACGACCTATAGCCAGTGGCATGTCAGATTTGTCGGCTTTGTAGGCCACGCGCCGACAAGATAAGCCGATGGCTTGCGTGTAATTGGGGTTTTGCAGGGCTAGAATCCAAGAATGTCGCACTCTGCGCGATCTTTGGCCTCGAGTGTTCATCATTCAGGCATTAAAATGCGAGATTCGGAGTTTCGATTACACCATTTGTGGTCTCATCGATAAACAGTCTACGTCGTCATGACAATGCTAAGTGTATAAAGCGATAGCTAGAGCCCAGCTCTCGGATCTTATCGGCAACTCAGTCCTTTCCCCTTATTCCCGACTCGAACCAACGCAACATGTCAATAGAACAAGACCTTCGCAAGGGCTGCTACGCTTACATGACGGGCACCCATACTTCATATGGCTACGTTCCATCCACTGCCGCAGGAATTGTGTTTTGTATCTTGTTCGGTCTCTCTACCATGATACACCTAATTCAGCTTGGTCGGTCCAAGATTTGGTGGTGCAGCGTCTTTCTTATTGGTGGACTGGGTATGTTGAACCACTCTATCTATAAGCTTGGGTTTCAATTAACCATTTCCAATAGTCGAAATCATTGGCTGGGCGGGCCGAGCCTGGTCCTCTCAATGTCCTTACAACTCGACTGCATTCCTTATGCAGATCTCGACACTGATCATTGGTATGCACTCCGGCCATTGTCTGGGCTGTCCCTCTTGGCTGTTGGCTAACTGACTGACTATTAATAGCCCCTGTCTTCTTCACAGCTGGTGTCTACATCATTCTTGGCCACTTGATTCAGGTCTTTGGCCGCGACTGCTCTGTTCTTCGACCGAGTCTGTATCTTTGGATATTCTGTACTTGCGACGTGATTTCCCTAGTTATACAGGCAATCGGTGGCGGTTTAGCCTCAGCGGCGGTGAACAAGGTCAACGGCAATACAGATCTAGGCACAAACACCATGGTTGCTGGAATAGTCTTCCAATTGGCTTCCATGAGCGTCTTTGTCGCTCTTGCAATCGACTTTCTGATTCGGTCAACCAGACGAGGCATGTTAAAATCTGGAAAGAAGTCCTCTATTCCTATACTGAGCGCCATGACGCTTTCATTGCTATGCATCTATCTGAGGAGCATCTACCGCACTATAGAGCTTTCACAGGGCTGGACGGGATACCTGATTACGCATGAGCGATACTTTATCGCGCTTGATGGCGCCATGATGGTAATCGCCGTTGGTATTTTTAACGTTGTATATCCCGCTACCTTCTTGCCTCCATCATCAGCAGAGGATACCGGGGAGTGGCTGGAGATAACACGAAGATCTGAGTTGCGAAAATAGAGCTTACGCATTTTGTTTTATAAATGTTCTAACTATATCTATGGCTTTTATATATTATCCCCTCCAAGACTCTCATGAAAGCGTGTGTAAATATCCTTTGCATGCTCGATGTTCTTCTTCGAACGTTCCCGAGTGTCTTTGGCCCTTCTTTCGAGCCACTGGTTCCTGTCTCGCACAAAAGCCTCCATTCGGTCCTGGTGCTGCTGAATCATCGCCTTTCTTTTCAGGTCCAGAGATTCCGTGTTTGGCGGTTCCGGATGCTTGCCTGCTGGAAAGTCTGGCTTGCGGGGGATCCGCTCTTCCACTGGCTGAATGGATAGCTTGGGTCCTGGTAAAGTCTGATACCAGTACGCGGTCGTGGACCAGTCATCCCGAAGATGGTTGGCGTGCCCAGACTCCATTGTGACACGAATCTTCTTGCTGAAACGGACAGGATCCGCAAGATGCCATCGATAGCTGACCTGGTGGTTGGGAACATCCTCCTCGTGGATAATAGTGCCGCAGAAAGGGTAAGCATTCTTCTGCATGCCCCAGCCTTGCGTGAAATAGTCTTCGCCGCCAGTACCGTGCATCGAAGGGGGCCAGGTGTCGTCGTCGATAAAGATCATGTCGTCGCCCTCACCCCACCAAGTTCCCTGGAAGTGGGCAACACTGTGGTTGCAGCCTATGTATTGTCCAGCGCCCTCCGTCTCCAGAATGACATAGTTGCCTTTGCCGTCAAGATTCGGAACCTGAGTCTCCAGGCTGTTGGTCTGAATGCTTCGCGGCGCCCAGCCGTTGGTGGGATTCTCACGTCGCCAGTGTGAATGAAAGTAGAGTGTATCCTTACTCAGAGGTTCAGGGAAAAGCTCGTAGTCTATATAGAAGTATTGGAAGTAGGCCTCGTCGTTCTGATTCTCGATTTCGATGCGAGCCCGCTTATTGAAGGGCATTGGCAGATAACAGTTGAAAGCAGCAGCGCCACCAAACTTCTTTTCCTCGGACGGCTTAACAGAAACCGTGAAGGGGAGTGATTGGAAGTTGGCTGCCATGGAGTGACCAAGGCAGAAGAAATCGCCGATGGGGGCTATGACGTTTGGGGTCTCGGAATCATCCCAATACATCTTGATAATAACTTTCCGGTAATAGTCCGGGTCGCTGACTTCGTAGTTAAGGCCGAGAGCATTGTGCACTTCCATCATGGCAACACCCGACTTGGAGTATGGGATGAGGCCAGGTCCCACGATGCGTCGGCAAGTCTGGACAAACCACAAGTGGGTGATAGTACCGGGGCCCTCGAGGTCTGCTAAGACAGCGGTCTCACCTGGCTGAATGACCCAAGCATCTTCGTTGAGACCACTGTGATCCCAGCTGGAAACACGGGCGGTGCGCGCCGTCTTCAACTTTGCAACATTATTGAGGAGGCCACCTTGAAGAGAAGAAATGGGATTGCTCATGATGATAGGAGGTGCTATGAATCGGTATTGCTTTGTGTATAGTGGAAGAAGCTTGTGAGTTGAAGTCGTGAGTTGGGGTGAAAACAATTGATTCTAAGCGGACATATATACCTTCATCGTGATGGCGATAGTGGGTTCCTTTCAATGGAGTGCACCCAGTCGACGGGTCCTCCAATGCTACCGCCTGCCAACTTCCAGACAACTATGCCTGAGGAATCAAAATTGAAGCTTTTTCTGACCCAACCTACCTTTTCGGAATGCAACCGCATCGCGTAGGAAAGCTGCTAGTGTCGAGAGGGAAATGAATGGGTTGGCCAATGATATTTCGAGCTAGAGGGTCCCGTGCCTTGATGGATGTGGAGTGATATCGCGGGGTTAGGTTTACCTCCGCGAAATGGTTAGGTGCTAAGGTTTTAGCGGATTTCCCCTTCCATCATTCGTCCTCGTTGGTCGTTCATCGCGGAGATAAAAAGTCCTCCCGATACATCCCATCCCCATGTTCTCTCGCGGACGTCGGCCATTATACCATCTTTCAACATGTCAGACCCGAATGCTGGATCCCAATCTGGAGGCAGCCCGCCGGCGTCACGAAGGAAGACGCGGACGCGGACAACCACCGCGTGCACTGCCTGCCGGTCGAGAAGAACCCGATGTGACAGCCAGAGGCCCGAGTGCGGCTATTGTCGTGTCCGCGGACTCCAGTGCCAATACGAACAGAGCATACGGGTGCCTCCAAATAGGTAATCAATCTAGCACTAAATCACTCGCCTGGTGGGTGCTAACCTGTGCCAATAGAGTCGAGGCAGAACTCGCTGCAATACACGAGCGGCTGGACTACATTGTCGGGAAACTGCCCTTGGACGCTACCCAACAGCCTAACGTTGTTCCCCAAGGAGTATCGGTGGACTCCGGCCAGGGATACCATGTATTCACTGGCGAGGAGAAACTACCTTTCCAATTGCTTGGAACCGGGTGCGTCATGGCCATCCTTGGTCTTGGCCCTGGTTTTGCTGAGGAGATTGCAAGCCTCGAGAGAAACGTTCCGCCCGTATGGCCATGCCACTCATAGAGGATGCATCTCATCCAACAACAACATGCCCTTGTGGCTCTCGCTGCCTTCTCCAGACATGTCCACATTTGGTACCCAATACTACACCCTGGCTTTTCAACACGCTATCTTGGCATCATCTCAGGACCTCTGACGTCGGGACCCGAGTCATGTCTGGTACTTCTGGTGGCCGCAGTTGGCGCTCTTGCCCAGCGGGACTATGAAACAGGAGGCTCTGGTTCTGAAAACAGCAGTGAGCTCTACTTAGAAGTCGCCATGGTCTCGTTGCCTGTAGTACTTACCGACAAGAGTATCGAGAGCGTCCAGTGTCTGTCCTTGCTAGCCATTTACCACTGTTGTGTTTCTAAGCCAAGTCAGGCATACGACTACACCATGATGGCGTCCTTCAAGGTGCAGAATCTACTCAAGCACGTGGGAGCTAGCGACAATGAACTTTACCAACATGCTATAAGAGCCTATTGGGCGATCCTCCTCCTCGAGAGTGAGCTTCGTGTTCAGCTTGACGTTGTGGACAGCGGTATCTGGAACCAAGACGATAAAGTGCCCTTACCCAATAGCCGTCGTGCATGGCAATTCGATATCGATACAGGATCGCCTGATAGCACCAACACTTCACCAGCGGGCAGCATCATGTCTGCCGCTGAGTTACCTCAGAATGACATGACGCAGTCCTTTTTCCTCGCTGAAATCTCCATGAGACGAATGTTGCACCGCTGCAATACAGCTATCCGCAAAGATGCTCAAGGTGAGATAGTTTATGCCCCGAGTATTGCGTTAGAGCTTGAGCTACAACTCGATGAATGGTATGACTATTTGCCACATGTCGTTCGCTTTCAAAAGCTCCAGGTCAATGATCTCGCAGATAACGACAGCTCAGTATATGCTGAGCCTCTTAGTATCTTCCTCCGGGTCCAGTATTACTGCTGCAAACTATCGATATATTGGCCAGCGATTTACCAGAGTATACAAGATGGTACAGCGACTCCCGAAGTTTTTCAACATTGCGAAAGATTCTTTAGTGCGTATACGCAGTTGATGCCTAGTATCTTGATTTCTATTCAGAACTGTATCGTCAATCGGTGGACGCTGTATTCAACTATCTTCATGTCATCGCTTGCTGTTATAAAAGCGTCTCAAACCCGTTGTATTCGAACTCATTGCCTGGCGGATTGGTCTCACCTTGTTTCATGTTTGGAATCTACGTTGTCTGTGGATAAACGGATTATCGAGGCCAGTCCATCATTAATATTGATGGAAAACACGCTAAATCGACGACTGACAGAGTTCCAGCTTTGGCTTGGGGAAGAGGCAAGTAGGACTTAAGGAAACGATATGTGGAGTGGTGCAATTTATACAGTAGTTCAGGTTTCTCTCATGACGGATTTGACATCTAAGCCATCCCAAACCTTGACGGTTTCAAATGACACACTATTGATCTCTCCGGTAGCAAACGCAGTGATTCCACCCATCTCTGGACCGTAGTTTTCGGAATACACCATAGTGGCCAACGCGAAGCGGTCGTTGGCGAAGATTTCGAGAATGTCTCCGTCTGAGAAGATTCGAATTCTAAGCTTCTCCCATATCACTTCGTCTCCAGCATCCGGCCGCGTCAGCGCCAGTAACGTAAAGGGTCCGGCATCCGGGCATTTATTCATTGTTTGATCGTCATTGGAAGCTTTCCGATCAACGAGAATTATCTCTTCATCTATACAGAATGTAAGGGTCGTACGAGTCGAAAGATCGTTATTGTGACGAAGATGGAAACCCACGGAGTGACATCCGGGATGGACAGCAATCTCCGCTTCTAGCTCCCAGCTTGGTGACTCTGTGCGAGCAATCATTCGGGAAGATGCGTTACCTGACCCAGGCAGCATGACACTGGATTCCAGCTCTGCTATCTTGGCACTAGTCTCCCTGAGTCTTGTCATCTCTCTGATCGGCCTTACACCCAGAGTCAAAACGGTAGTAGAATCGTCCGCCTCCTCTAGGCGCTCAAAAGGATATATTTCAGAGAGCTTGCTGCGGCAAGTCCCTTTCACATTGGGAATCCGAAGGAGGAAAACCTCCCGTATACCTGCGAGAGAGCCATTCCAGCCCTTTGCTTTAGCAGCGTCTGTAGTGATGTCTTCTTCTGGGATCCAGCCGTGCACAATAAGACGGTTGCCGATTGGATCCCAGAACGAGTTCGCCGCGTAATAGGGCCCATTATCGAGAAAGCCACCGTGTTCGTATCGAAATTTAATGCTGCCCTCATCGTTCTTCGTGAGATGACCTGACATCCACAGCTGGGCCCTTATGGTACGTGAAGGAAGTCTGGGGGTTCCATTGTCGTTCTTCACGTGCTCCTTTTCGACATCACCTTCAGCTCCGATGATGAGGAAGTGGCGTGAAATATCACCTGCACAAAGCGTCACCAAATTGGTGCACTCCCAGTTTATGCCGTAGTTGCCACTCCACTTATCTGACGGTTGAAATCGGAGTGGAACATCTACAAGAGGATTGAGATACTTCCAATCCTCAAGATTTTCTTGGGATATCTCATAGAGAAAGGTTGTAGGACCTAGATCTTGGATACCACCACTGATCAGCCCATAAAGCTTTGCCGGGTCACTGTGGTGGATGGACAGCGGAGCCGTGACGTAGGGGTCGCGGAAGCCAGTGATGCTTAAGCCGTCTGGCTCACCAGGCAATATTGGGTTGCGAGGAGACTTTTCCCAAGTGATGCCTCCATCGCGAGAAGTTGCCAGAGCTAGACCGGCGGCATGACGCGGGTATGGTGGGGTACTCCAGTGAAAAGGCAGATGCTTCACTGAGGAATAAGCAACCCTCAGTGTCTTGTCGTTGACGTTAGTAGTGGGAACCCAGCACCCAGTGAAGACGCCCTCAGAGTCATAAGTCTGGTCCGGGATAAGAACTGGTGAGACTGGAGCTGGTGTCCATGTCAACAAATCCCTCGACACCAGATGGCCCCAGGACATGTCACCCCATTCGCAGCTCGATGGGTTGCCTGTCAGATCATGCTAGTTAGCGCAAATCGTTCAGGTGGCACGTCCAAAAGGGTAAATACGTACATTGGTAGAATACATGGTAGGTATTGGTCCATGGGTCGTATCCCGGAGCACAAGGGTCGTTGATCCAGCTGTTTGCCGTAAAATGAATTCTAGGCCGCTCAGGGCGACTTCTCCATGTCTGTTGTAACTGGTTCGCCATCTCGCTAATTCGTGTCAAACCTAGAGGTTATGTCATTATTAAGTTGAGGATGCGAGACTGCTGGGAAATTGAAACCTACTCAGCTCAGTTATAGATGTCGATTCGAGCGAGGAGTGGTCGGCGTATCTTGATGCTGCGCGAAACCCCCTCGACTGATTTCGGTGGGGGTATCGTCATTCCCTGGCTGCGGGGCACATCGCGGAGCTCAGGATAGCTCCGCGAAACTTGGAGAAATTTAGAAGTGGAACGATATAATGCAACAGACACGTGACAATGTCAACTCCAATCCCGCCCTGATTCCTAGAGCGGAGGTAATTCTCCACCCCGAGCCCATGGCTTCGCTTGCATATGCATCGGCAACCTTACCCCATACCCCGGATTATCAGACAATCCAACGGTCTGGATGCACCGGGGTTGTTGACCGATCCCGGATCGATTAGACGGCTCAGCTCTCAGGGCTATAAGTATTCCATATTGGACCTGGCAAAGGTCAACTTGTTCTACAGTCACTCAGCATAATAACAAGCCATTTCTGCACAATAACACCTCAATACTTCAACTTTAACACGTCAAAGTTACAATGACCCTAATTCATGGGTAAGCGCATCTCGTTGGTTCCACGTGAACTATCAGCTGACCACTAACTATTGCTCCGCAGAGTGGATTATTCAGTTGTCGATCCAGACAACAAATGGAAAATCCTTAGGTCGCAGTCGCGGTTTGCCCTTTGGGGTAGGTCCAGTCCTTTATTCACAGCTGCTTGTGGTCTACTTCTATATGCTCACAACAGCAACTAGCTCTACTGATTTCAACGGGCGTTGTCATGCAAGGGTTTGACATTGTGGCCGGCGGTCAGCTCGCTGCTTTGCCTGAATTTAGGAAGAAGTTCGGAGTGCTCAAGTCGGACGGTACCTATCTCATTCCGGCTAACTATCTCTCCGCCTGGAACTCGATCGCCCCCGCTACTGAAATCGTCGCTACCTTTATCTTTGCACCGTTACTCGAACGGTTCGGTCGAAAATGGGGGATTTTGGTAGCATCCATCATCTCAGTGGCTGGGGTCCTTCTCCAGCAACTTGCTCCAGACTGGAAGACGCATCTGGCAGGACGCGGTGTCAATGGTATCGCGATCGGTATGATGTTCACCATCTCACCTCTATGGATTGGTGAGACTTGCCGTCCTGAGCTCCGTGGCTTCTTTCTGTGCTTCTTCAATACTAGCATCGTTTTCGGCCAGTTTGCTATCGTTATTGTAAGCCAGGGGAGCAGTCACATATCTGGCAAATGGCAATGGTGGCTTCCTGTGGTGGCTATGTACATTTTCCCTCGTACGTTGTATCTATCCTCCCATGATGTTGAGTTACTAATCCAGATTCCGATGCTACAGTCATCTTAACCATATCCTGGCTTTTCTTCCCCGAGTCCCCCTATTGGCTTATCAGACGTGGTCGAGTAGGAGATGCCAAGAAAGCACTCCGCCGTATATATGGTTTCGATAATACCGAATATTACGACATAGAAGTCAGGCGTATTGAGGAAGAAATTCGACTTACCAGCGACCTCCATGGTAACGTGGATAACGCACCTCCAAAGAGAATCTTGGGCATCAACGTACAAGCGGAAACAGAATGCTTCAACAAACTCAACCGCAAGCGCACTTTTACTGCTATCTTTGCTGCCTCAGCTCAACAAATGATTGGAGCAACCTTTGTGATCGGCTACGCGACATACTTCTTTGAACTTATCGGCGTCAAAGACTATTTTGCCGCCTCATGCGCTCTCTATGTTATTATGCTTGTCGCCAGCGCTGCCGCGTTTCCCCTCACAGAGATATTTGGTCGTCGATTTCTCATTGTTGGTCCACAGTTTGTACTCTGCCTGATGCTGCTGATCATGGGAATCCTGGGATGCATCTCCGATACGAAAAGAGCAAGCTGGGGCATCGTGGGCATGCTGTATGTTTGGGCGCTGATCTATCAGCTCTCCATCGGCGCCACGGGATTTGTCCTAGCATCGGAAATTGCAACCATGCGGCTCAGAGCGGCAACCCAAGGCTTCATCACCATCACTAACTCGGTATGGGGTCTGATCATGCAATTTACGGTCCCGTATATGATTAATCCCGACGCCGGAGACCTAGGCGGAAAGGTCGGGTTTATATTCTTGGCTACTGGGTTGATTGCTGGTTTTGGCGGTTGGTGGTTGTTTCCTGAAACTAAAGGTCTTTCATTCCAGAGGATGGATGAGCTTTATGCGATGAATGTCTCGCCGAGGAAGTTTAAAGAGACTGTTATGCAATCTAACGGTTTAGGGACTGTTTCAACTGATGGAAAGACATCCAAAGATGTAGTTCTGGTAGAGAGAGCTTAATAGAAAGGGATACTACATAAGTCTGAAATTGATTTGTACAGCAAAGAATTAATTTCTCAACTATTACATATATAGGCATAAAGAAGTAGCTCTTAGTATTGCACTATCATATAGACTGCTCTTGAGCACCAAGTCTATTTCTTCTCCATTTCCCTGCCATTCGCCACTGAACCCAGACCAATGGTGAGAATAAACAGCAATGCCTGTAAGCACGAGGAATGCGTTGCGAATCTTGAGTTTGGCGATTATAGGCTGTATCACGCTGACGCCCACAGCGCCAAGAAGGCAACGGCACAGATTATTCGTTGCCGTCGCGCCCGCTGAGTTATCCGGGAAGCAGTCTACTAATATTGTTGAGTCGATGTTGAATATGGCCGTTGCAGTAGATGCAATGATAAATTGCAGACCCAGGGATGCAACCAGATTTCCAGCAAAGTGCCTCCTGAGGTCGTTGAACTCATAGCTGGGCCCGTACAGCGCCATTGAAACGATAAAAATAACGCTGAAATAAGGCATCAGAGACATTCGGGCACGTTCAAATGGAAAGTCGTGTTGGGACTTGACATTAACGTTAGCCAGTCCATGCTCCTCTTTATATCGAGTCTCGGCTCGTTTGAAAGCTCGATCCATCAGGCGACCAGTGCATACCGACCCAAATACACATCCGATTCCATTTGGAAGAAAGCAAAGGCCCACCTGCCATTGTGTAAGGTCGGGGAAAGTCTTGAGTAGCACTGTAGTGGTTGAGGACGTGACCATACTCCAAATGGTGTACACAAGAGCACCCCAGGAAAGGAGAACTAGGATATCCATTCTAAGGATATAAGTCAACGGCTCAATGATCGTCCTCCAAGAAAGCTTCTCCAGCTTTGGTGCTGGCGGTACAGGTGCATTACGCCATTCCTTGGGTGGTTTGAAGTAGTAGGACCAGGGTTTGTACAGGCCTCCGAGAGGAACATCGCCATTACCAGCTATCCTCCGCTGTGTCTCTGGCAGAAATACCAATAGTCCCAAGAGGACCAAAGCGCTAAAGACAAACAGGAACCAGAAGATGCTTCTGAATCCCCATGCACTATTCAGCAGTCCACCAATGACAGGACCTATAGCCTGGCCAATCATTCTGTATCACACCGGTTATTCAAAGGTCTCCATAGTCTTAGGGATATGTATACCTTATTCCGGCATTGGTTCCCATGAAACCTGCTCTCTCATCGGGTTCTGCTATATCGGCAATCACACCAGTGCTGATGCTAATTGTCGCAGCCGATCCAGCGGCCTGCAATCCTCGTAAGACTACAAGCATGGCCAGGTTGGATGTGAAAGCCAGTGACACATTTGCAGCGAGGTAGACTACTAGGGCGATAACGAATGCAATTCGACGACCACGCAAGTCTGAGATGGAACCATACAGTGAGGGAGCAATTCCTTGAACAATCATATACACTGTAATAGTGAAACCAACGTCTGTGGCGCTGACACCAAGGTCTTTGGATATTGTATCGATTGCCGGGAAGTAAATGTTGGATGACAAGGCGGAAAACGCTCCACCTATTGACACCATGTACACAGTCATCCACTTTCTGTGCTTTGAGAAGATATGACGTGGTCGTTCGGGCCCATCAGGCACTTGTGGAGGTACCTCTTGTTCCCTGTCGCGTCCTGTGTATGGCTGAAGCTCAACATCTGTTCCTGACTCAGAATGAGCGACAGTTGGTGTTCGTGTGCCATTGCCCGGGGTTTGAGGGGGTGATGAAGATGCTGGCGTTGAAGGAAAGGGCCTCATGCTTTCATCAAATTGGCGACGATCCATCATGTTCAAATCAGACTTGCATAAAACAGTATTTGGTAGAGGTGGTGTGAAGAGAAGGGCAAAGTGAGATGGGACTTGGACTTCTGCCAATTGATAAATGAATTAAAGTCTTCTACTATTTAACCTTACGCAGGACCCTTGTAGTAAAAGGACTATTGATAATAAAGCGATACGCGCTTTCTCACAGCAATCTGTCTCAGCTCACCCTTGTGCATGGTTGATTGGATCACTGACGGCAAGATGTTGATCCCTATCCACTAAAATCATCGACCCAGCACTGCCATTCTGGATGCACGTGCCCGTCCGCCATGATTCATTGAGGTACCCCCGAGTATGACTGAACACAAGACGCGTCACGAGCACCGTGCAACCCAGTCTTGGATATCCAGGGGCGGCCTAAGGGGTAACGAGACATCTCCAACGTCAGGAAAACAGTCCTATAAAACTTGCAATAAACTCAGATTGCGCATACACCTTTATCCAACGGCGTAAGTCGTATGTGCCTACTGGCAAGAGACAGATGCTACCTAAATTGGTTGAGTTCCCTCTCTTTAGCATAACCAAGGACTTAGTGCACAGCCGCGTTTTAACTTGAGATAGAGTTTACTGATAAGATGAGAGGCTTACGCATTCATGAGCATCATAGCACTATAGTAACCCCGAGATATGCATAGCTAAGTACTACCGAGCCGTCCCGGAAATCACCGTTCCCGGCCAGAAAGCCTGTTAGAACCCATGATTGAGAATATATCGCGTCATGTTAACCTATTAGTGTGAGCAAAAGGCTTGCTTTAGCCACTGCAGCAGCATATCACCCAATTGATCTCACTTTCAGTGAACATGTAAGAAATCCATTTTCCCGGAGCGTATTAAGGTTCCAATACTTAAGAAGCTTATATATTAGTCTATTATTTACATAAAATTGAGATCCTGGTACACATCAAGGAAAAGTAAAGCCGTCATAAAACGCTAAGCACCTGCGCCCTACTGTGCAGTATACGAATATAGAAGCAGACCCGTAAGCTTATCAAAAAGCCAAGTTGTTGCTTATTAGCTATTGGTCTCTGAATTGGATCTGTAACTGTTGCCAAGACCGCGTAAGCTCTGACAGGGCGGGCGTTTTTAAGCTGCGGAAGACTAGCCTTGAAACAAGATAAAACTTACAAACTATGCCATTATCAGCTAGAGAGGGCATATTTTAGAGCGTTATCTCGGCAATCCGGCACAGTTGGGGGTCGATCCCCACCCCCAGTGAAAGTCAATTGGTACACGGGAGCCGCATGTACTAGACCTTCAACTAATATTAGTGACAACATCCATTGTATCTTTTGGGGGACTGAGAGCGCTGACGCGGCCTCGGCGCAGCATGTTACATCTTATATTTGTCTTTGCAGTAACCCTGAAACCTAGACTGAGGATTCACTTACCAATTGACTTGAATTCCCTTCGTGTGTACCTCCGAGATACGTTACACGTGGGACAGCACTTTGTTGATGTTCGAACTAGAAAGAAAAGGTTGGAAACTAACAGTCTGTTGATGGAGCCCGCAGCCGATAACAAACTGTAAATTTGGATCATGAAGGGTAATCAAACCCCACGACATGACTTGGAGTCCTCTGTCGAGTACTTTCATGATGACAGCCCATTGGATAGAGGATACGACAATCTAGCGGACTGGCCTGAGCTTCTGGATAACGATGTTTCAGTACCAAGACGACGGGACATACATTTCAAAGGCTTGGGGGCATCGAAGTTGCCCCGTCTTGGAATTATTCAGTTTCGAAGAAAGCTTCGGAGAGCCTTCTGCCTATTGATTATTGGCTATCTCTCCATAATGTGAGTCCTGCGACTCCCTTGGCAAACTCAGACCAGACTCTAGAGAGGCATGCTAATCAGAGAACTCGATATGGATAGTGGTCTGCTCCATATCCTGGGAGATACCTTGCATCATTACTTCCCGGACGAAATGGACCTGATCGTTCACCCATGGATCGACGCCGCCGCAGCAACAATTGGCGTTGGGCACTGGATATCCGACTCAACACGGACCACACAACCTGTGCGTTGCCATTCACATAACGACTATTTGAGAAACGTACCACTTTTGGACGCCATTTCTGCGGGCTGCCCAAGTGTCGAAGCCGATGTATGGAATGAAGATGATGACCTGTATGTGGCCCATCGTCATTTCCAGCTAGAGGCCAACCATACCCTGGAAAGCTTGTATCTCAACCCACTTCTCGGTATCTTCGACCATCAGAGGAACACCTTCTCATGTGGACGAGAGATGGCTTGCCACTTCCCCTCAACTGTTGATGAGCCTCTCGCTGGTGTTTTCGAATCTGATCCGGATCGCCCGCTGGTCATCCTCATCGATTTCAAAACAGAAGGAACCGCAACCTGGGAGAAATTACAAAGACAACTTGAACCACTTCGACGCAGAAACCTGCTCACGCATTTCAACGGTACAGCTATTGTACCTGGTCCCGTAGTGATTGTTGGAACGGGAAATACGCCATTTGATAAGATAACAGCGAACAGCACCTACCGTGATGTCTTTTATGATGCGCCATTGGATCTATTAGCTGATACGTCTCGAATCTGGCCAAATCCAAACAGAGCCCAAGTTCAAAGCTCTGAACTGCCGGATAACTGTATCGAGCAAGGGGCATTGCCGAGCAGCATTGAACGAAGACACCTAAAGGCAGAAGGAAGCAAAATCTCAGAGAAATACAACTCTCATAATAGCTACTATGCTTCTGCTCATTTCAAAAAAGCAGTTGGGCATGTTTGGGGTTCACGATTGTCGCAGGAGCAGTTACAGCGCATTCGGGCGCAGATTCGTGGTGCTCATCGATTAGGTCTGAAGGCCAGGTATTTCAGTGTGCCAGCATGGCCTATTGGGCTGAGGAATCATATTTGGCATATTCTAACACGCGAGGGCGTGGATGTTCTCAGTGTTGATGACCTACGACAGGCAACTACATGGGATTGGAGGAAGAAGAAGGGTCTGTTCTTTTAGCCCTTTTCGTATGTACACTTAGTCAATATCAAGAGCCGTCTCTTCAGTGCTAGTCCTGACATAGAAGTCGTGATTCAGCTTTCGCATCATTGCGATAATGGCTTGCGTCCATAGACATATCGAACCCTCATGTATGTGTGAATCCTGGGGTTTCTGATAGCTTTGCGAATGCTCATCAGGAATAGCTGGTACTCATCCTTGGGCCACTTCAGGACGTCGTTCCACATCATGGTAGTATATCCTAGGGGTAAGTGTTAGCTGATCAGAAAGTAAAAAGCAAGTGATCTTGACTAGCCTTCAATGTCATTTTCCAAACAAGCGCGAACAAATCTCCCAACCTCGGCGAGCTTGGAATCCTTTGGCCAATCGCCGACCGGAATCTGGGTACCTGTTAATAAACTACCATTCGAAATTCAACGTCTTGCAGCAGTCACCTTGTAGTCAACAGTCGTGATGTCCTCATAGCCAGCGTCTTTGAAGCCTTGAACCTGCTGATCATAAACAAAGAAGGGATTTCCGAGGATCTTCCCTCCCTCTTCGAACAGCTTCTTATATATCTTGAGGTTTGGCTCTTTGTCGATGGTGCCGTCATCGCAACGAAACTCGACATCAGCTTCAGCGGATTGAACCCAGCCTCCAGGGACACAGCAGCGATAGGCCTCAGAGAACAGGGCAGACCAGTCTTTGATAGCACCGAAAATGTAACGGATATGAATGAAGTCGAACTCATCATCTCCCCATGTCCAACTAAGTGCTGCGTCGTCTATTTCGAAGCGAACGTTTGGTGGAACCCATTCTGGTTGACATGGGGAGAGGTCGGTGCCAACAATCTCGACATTCGGATGACGGTCAGCAAATTCACTAAATTCGTCAGTGAGAGGCTTTCACAGGGACCAAGATTGCGCTCACATTGCCCAGATACCTGATCCCGCTTGTTAATAGTGTTTAGCATGAACATGTTTGGGATGACTTACCAGTTCCAGTGCCTACATCAAGCACTTTCTGTTAAAGCACCAAGTGATTAGTAATGCAATCACCGTATCTCTACTTTGATCGTAAATACTAACTTTGATATCATCTGCTTCCAAAGGAGGCAGAAACAGCTTATCATCCAACAAGATTGTCAAATAGTGGTGACTAAGAAAGATCAGAACCAGAACAGTAGTTTCGGGTAACAAAGACCGTACGTCAAGTCCACAGACTCCAGCTGTTGATCATCATTGGGCAAGAAGTAGTTGGTGGTAAATTTATCGCTGTGATAAGTGCGCCCTTGACTGCGACGATATTCAAGGATACTGGCCGAGACTGAAGCAGTCGAGCTTTCTCTAAAGTCGGGGAAAATTGGCGTTTAGTCACTTTGGATGTTTATTTTGAAGGGACAACTAACGCGTCTGCACCAAGAGTAGAATCGGCATCGTCTTCAGTCCCGTTGTCCTACGAACAGATGAATTCATGACTAATAAAACTTGATGAGGTATTTTATCCACGTACATGCTCGTCATTGGCAGCGATAAGATCTGTCTGTTGCGGCGGTGAGACAGCCGCGGGCGATGATGGTGTTTCTGCCGGATTTGGTGATTGCGATGTTTGGTCTGCCATGGTGACTAAAATAAATTTAAAGTTGAGTGTCTTGGTTAATTATTTGACTCCATTGAACTTGAGGTGGATGAGGATGAGGGGCGATCTGAGATCAGCATGGGTCTGAACCACGTGATATACAAGGGAATGCGACAAGATGTTACAAATTTGGCATTACTGTGGATGCTACTGTAATCTCGGTTACTTGGCAATCAACCGTTGTCATTATCTGTCATCTTCATCCTCGGCAATCCAATAAGCCTCCACCTCAGCAATACAAGTCCTCGCTCCAGGCGTAACAGCAATAGGAAAACCGCCATAATCTGGATCGTCATTGGGCATCATCATGAATTCCCCGTGCCTCGTCTCATCTCCATTCAAGATCCTTAACGTCTGTAGATTTCCGTTCTCATCAACCTCTTTCTCCTCGCCCCAAAGGATCCCACCAAAGGTTGCATCCTTGCGAGCTGCTTTGAATCGAGCGTGGAAGCCCCGGCCAACGAGGAGAAATTTGGAGTTGCCCAAGTGAATAATCATTCCAGCGCCAGGACCAGGCTTGCCGAAGACGAAACAGCGTTCAACAATGACTTTGATGTCACCGAATGTGCGAGTCCACTGTTCCGGCTTCTTCTCGCTTGGCTCCTCGTCAAAATAGAAGCCAAAGCGATCTTCGGGTGCAGCATCGAGGAGAAATTGCTTGGTCTGGTCCAGAAGCTTAAACTCGCGGCCGATGATGTCAGAGCCAGTATCGATGCCAAAGGGACTAGCCCCAAGAGCGCCGTAAGTCGCGTAGGATAACCAGACGCGTCGCGCTCCATATTCATCGCGTCTCTGCTCCGGGATAAAGAGAGTGTTTCCTTGTTCTGTATAGTTGCGACAGACAGTTTCGTAGTCGTGAAAGTAAAGATCCGGTGCTAGGAGGTCCAGAGAGGGCGTGTGAAATCGCCAGATATCCAAAACATGCGGGCAGGGACCTCCGGATGGGTAAATTCCAGGCTTGTCACCGCCACCAACCACAACTGGCGCGCCTCCACCAAAGTCCAGCTCCGACTGCCCTTCAATGTTGAGCCATGTGTTTGTGTACAGCGGGATAGGATACTCGGCCTTTCCTGCAGCGGCAACTCGTCCCACGTAAGAGGAGATCAAATGAGCCATAAAGGCCTCATCGGCTGCTGTTCCGGGCCCAAAGATGGACTCCCAGGAATTAGTACCTGATGAAGGGACACTTGAGATTCGTTTCTTGAATCTGGAGTGAGTATCGACGCGGCTCAGATACTGTAGGAGATCGGTTGGTAGGGGTTCAGCAAACGCTTTGTTGGCTTGGTGCGACCGATCCCGAGAATCACCAAGGACTCCGGTCTCATTCTGAACTTGAACCATCAATACAGTCTGATGCTGTGAGTCAACCTCTGAAAGATGCCGTAAAAGAGCAGCGAAAGCTTGGGAATCGGCTTCGCACGCGGCGTCGCATAGAGGAGTAATCATCTCGAGTGTCCTCTTGACGCCACCAGCTTCAAGAACTTGAACTCGGGGGAACCGCTTGGGGTCTCTCTTGACCCATCTTGGGGCGTATGTTGAGAGACCGTTCTTGTATGTTCCAAACCAGAGCAGAACTAGGTGCATGTCATGCTCTCTAGCGCCTTTCAGGACCAAATCAAGCTCACTGAAGTCAAAGTGGCCTTCCTTGGGCTCAATCATTTCCCATGTCACCGAACCGAGCAATGTGTTGATATGATCAGATTTCATTTTTGGCCATACTTCACTCATGAACTTGGCGGAACTGAGGGATGAGTTGTGAAGCTCGCCTGGAAGCATCAAGAAGGGTTTCCCTTTGACGATGAGTTGAACTGAACCCTTGTCAGATCGCCTGAGATGGGGGTAGGCATGTTGGGCTGGTGCTGTTGAAATTTGTGTGGCTTTCATGACTGTAGAGCATGAAATGGTGAAAATCTATACGTTGATAAAGATGAAATTGATTGTAATATCGAACCGTAGATGGTTCAAATACCTTCCATATTTCCCGGCATAAGCTGGAGTGTAGGGTTGGTGGATCATGAGTTCTAGTGCGGAGAGCTCTAACCAAGCTTGCAGGGATGCTCGGACTTACTCCGCATTAACTCGGGAGAAATTGGCCCGGGTCTCGGTGAATAGCTGCGGCTTTCTTGATTGCGGGGCTAAGGCATCCGAAGTTGGGGTAGGATTGACTCAGGTCTGATGTTAATGGTCTGATATCTGTGTCGGTATTCAGGTCACGTATCTACCCTCAACGGCGGAGTATCAAGCACACCAATTCCCTGCCAACAATCTAGATCATCCAGCTTCCGAAGTAATCGCTCAAGTTTAATTCTCGCATCCCCTATCTCCACTTCCCCCACGCCACTCCCCAACTGTTCGAGGTAGGCTGCTCCAATGTCCCGGATCTTGGGGACGAGGCTACTGCCGTTGGCGTCAAAGACAGCGCGGGGAAGATGGTACAGGATCTCTAATAGGTCGTCTACAATTTTCTGGTGGTCTTCTGCGTTTTTATTTGTCGGACCGAATTTCTGAAGAATGTTGGAGCGGATGTTGAGGCTCGTCACAAATAAATTGGCGATTTGGACGTCGTGCCCTTCTGTAACGTTAGTGGGACGGGATAGACCGCCGCGCCATCGCAGCTCGGGCGGGAGATTATCCAGAACTTGTTGAATCTTTCCAAGATATCTCGTGATAATAATCTGTGGTTCCGTACCCTCAGGAACTTGCTGGACCTCTTGCCAGATGAGGAACAAGTCGCTTAACGAGTTCAGTCCTGGAGCATAAGTCGTGTCATCTCCGTGCCAAGGCGGCTCGTGACAGCTGTCTAGAGCTTTTGGTTCCATCTGATTATCTGAAAGAGGGAGCGGCCTTGGAAAGGTCTCGATGCGATCTTGACTCAGTAGACTGATGGGCAGTCTTCCGAAAATATCCGCACTACTGTTATATGTGACCTGATTAGCGCGGCTTCAGCTATCCACTCCCAGTGCCGATACATACCATGCACTAGCAAATAATAGCCAGATGAGTCTTCTCAAGAGCTGCTGTTCAGCCTCATCTTGCTCGTGGATCCGATAATATGCCAGGTACCTGGCCCCTGCAGCGGCCTCGCTCAATGCGTGATAGGCGCGCATACTGCTCAACCCTGACTTGGTGGTGGCGCTCATGGCTGTCCCGATATTGTACAAGGCGATGCATCTGTCCATGCTAAAAGAGTCTCGGGTAAATTGACTCTTGAGTAGCCCGTGAGCATCGAGGAAGTCAACGCAATAGTCTACAGTCACTGGTCCATAATCACCCCGCGGCAGTGTCGCTTTGGTCGCTGCGCATACGCTGATGACAAGCCCGCAGAACTCGGCGTCAACGTCAGCTACCCCTTGCTGAAGGCGCTGAAAGAACCGGCGACGGAGTAAGATCGGAGCTAGAGGGTGGATCACATTGAACCAATCACCTAGAAGACGCATGATGATCGGCTCCGGGGCAAACGCGGAAAGCCACTTGCCACTGAGCCCAGAACAGCTGCATGTCGCGGAACGGTTCATATGACCCAGGACCTCGGGGCTTTGTAGTGGTGTTGTTGATTGGCGAGAATTGTTGCTTTCGCTTGGTGACATGGAAACATTGTTTGGAGAGGGGATTCCCGTTGAGCCTGCAACTTGCCCTTGGCCTTTCTGTGCATGTCTATTCTGCGTCAGTATTCCGATGCAATTAGCAACATACAATGAACTGACTTATTTGGAGGACCACGCTTCCTTCTTGGACGTTCATGAGTACAGCTAACATTCAGAAACTCGCAGCCTTGACATCGTTGACAGTTGGCATCATACGTGCACTACCGACATTGTTAGCATATCGACAACGAGTAGACAGTGGCGACATGGACGCCGCAAGGTTACCGACCCGAATCTTTCTGGCTCTACAGACATCACAAGCTGCTTGGTTCCGACGCCGTTGCCCCGAATTTGCTGTCGATGTAGCTGCGGAGACGGAAGCAGGGGCGCTCTCGCTTGTGTCAGTCATTGATTCCAAGGTTTTACTGCGGAGTAACAGGATGAGGGTCTCTGTGCGTAGAATCGATGGGCAAAAAGAAGGTGATAGTCCGAGGAGAATACTCGGATCACCTCCTCTCTTTTAGACTCTTCTGTATGGACTGGTTCGCCGAAATGTCGGATATACCTACTTGGCCTTGCCTGAACAAGAATGGTTCGACTGCTGGTGGTGGTCGAGCTCAGACATGCTCGCCCAATCAAAGCCACCAACGTGGTGGATCATTCCCAATGGCTTAACCTGTTGTGCTTTAGTTTCCCAAACAAACTTCTTGTTGCGCTGTGAGCA
>JAAQPG010000288.1:0-20690 GCA_013186905.1 Fusarium udum | reverse complement strand
AAAACCCTAACCTTACCGCAGTGTCGTCTAGCGAGTCAACGATCTCGGCAAGGATCTCGGCGGGTAGCTGGAGAAGCTTGCAGCTGGATGCTCTGGGTCGACCTTGCGTGACCATGTCGAGGAGAAGGGATCGCGGGCGGCTGTTTTGTCGGCCAAAGTTATCGGCGTCGGGTCGGGTAGGCTTGCCTTTCATCAGAGTCCTGAAGTCGCGGCTGAGGTCGAACTCCATGGTAACTGATGCTGGAGATGAGGTGGTGTAGGGTTGGACTGCGTGAAACAAGTTGGTCTGGGGGAATCTGCTTTCTATATAGGAAATGGTCGCTTGCGCATTGAGGACACTTAGTCACTTGAGTATCTATCAAGGTGTGTGGCAGCAGGTGTATGATGTGTGGACTCTGTATTAAGTTTGTTATGTTTCTGGGCGCAGAGTATGACGCCTTGTGTTGTGTTGTGTTGAGGACGGCAAAGCGAGTTCTCTTGGGGAACTCACTTTGAAAGGCTACATGTCTAGACGTGTTGTCACTTTACTTTTCGGAAACTATAGCCAAAGTTATACAATTCGAGAGTAAACAAATTACAGTGAAAAGAACTACAAGTCGCTGAAGATCAGTGTAGAAGGTCTGATACTCAACAATAATTCCCCGGCAAGAAAACATCTTTCCTTGAGACAAGAGGTTAAAAAATAAATCATTTAATATCTATATCTTATATCTTGGTCTCTTAATTATTCAGAATAAAGATTTCTCAGGTCTCTTACTTCGCCTAAACTCCTATTTCCTCGGATGAGATGGTCCGGCTTGTTGGTTATGTCTGCTGACAGCCAAGCCGGCTCCTTGGCCGTTAAGTGGATTTATCTCAGCTTGGCACCAATTGGATGTACCAGAGTCAGGCTGAGAGCCCACAGAACAGGCTAAGCGAGATGAACCGTACCACATTGGTGCATCTGAGACTGGCGTGCCGATGGATAAAACTCGCATTGTTCCTGCATCCATCGCAAGATCGCCATAAATTGTATATACAAATATGAGCCAAAATGTTGGGCTTTGATCGAATAGTGCAGCTACAAATAGTGCTCTTTTGTTTTCTGACTCTATGCCTCGCTCAAGATGACGAAAACTATGACAACTCCACTAATTATCGGCCTCGCAACGTTACAGGCCTCGGCGATTTCTATCAATGGGTTGGATCGTGAGTCTCGCTACGGTGAAAAAGCACGTTGACTTGACTAAATTATTCTCTCAAACAGGTACTATAACGCGACCGCAGAAGTCGAGCTGAAACCCATCTTTGGTGATGTCTGGAACGAGACGATATTCGGCCCTAACTACACGGATAATCTATGCCCTGAGCTAAAGAACTCGACCCAAATTGTCAAATACGACGCCATTCTGAGTATCCTCGAGAAAGGCAAATGGAACGCTGGAATTAACTCTGTTATCTTCTGGCTGACGCTTATTCCAAAATCCTCAGCGGGATTCAACGTATCCTCTCTTGGTGCTGGTTTTACTTACGCATCTCAACCCGGGGGACTGCAATTTCCCCTATATTCTGTCCAGTTAGTCACCTCCCATTCAGTCGCCCCTCATATCAAAGTTTCTAACCAAATGCAGTCCAAGCCCAGATGGTTATTGGCGTCCCCAAGAGGGAAAGGGCCCTGACATCTTCAACTTCACCACAACCCAGACCAATTCTGGAGCCTACAATATCAGCGCGCTACTTCAACGAAATACCCCCGAATCATACTCATCGCCTCTAAATCTAACCATGCCAGTGTGCAACTCCACCGAGCTAAGCGGTGACTACAGAATTGATATAGAGGAATTCCGATCTTGGCAGGCAGAGGACTGGGATGACTTTCGATGGCCCGACATCAATCTCATGTTCGACGACAAGACAGCGAACTTGACAATGGACGCTGTCTTTTCTGCGAGGCCATATGTGTGGCCTAACGCGACTCAGTCGTCGGCGCCTGCAACAGGGAGCCCTGGTGCGCATGGCTTTATACAGATTCGCGTATCTGGGGTTATTGATGCATATCATTCGGATTCGCTCAGTCTTGAGGATGAGACTCCTGTTTGGCTGCGTACAGTGGGTTTTGGGAATGATTCATCGAATATTGGGTATGGACAAGACAGTGGAGCTATCAAGCTGTTGTCCGAGTTCACTATCTCTATCATGGCTGTTGCTGTAGGTATCGTGGTGCTTTTATAGAAGAGGTTCAGCGATAGAAGTATTCAGTGAATATGGAGTTCTATCTCTACTGCCTAAAGCTCCGGATTCTTCATTCTAGGCTATGTCACACCACCTGGTAGCTGTTGAATTGGGTCAACCAAGGCTTCCTCTGTGTAGTTGAAGTTTGTGAACAACTCCCCACCGAAATCTAATTCAAAAAGAATATGCCAGTCGTGATTCATGCCATGACTAGGGGGGTCTCACTAATGTCGAACGGTTGAGAAAAACCATCTCCAGGCCCAACGGATGAGAACAGAGCAGGCTGAAGTAATGCAGTGGTTTGCTGGTCCAATTGAGAGTGCCTCAGTTCTCCAGCTCCATCTTTGAACATTGAGGATGGGGTTGGAGGTGCTTGAGAACGCCTGGTCATCAACTGGGCCACTGGTTCGCAGAAAACACCAGGACATTCTTCTTGAAGTCGCTTCTGGAGTGAGTTTGGGACCTTGACGTTGTTCTCTTCGAGCCGCTCCAGCAATGTCTCAATGATGTTCTCCAAATTGCCGATTCTCTTCTTGTGTTTCTCTTCCAGTTGGACATTTCTCTCATTCGCAGCGTTCAGATCGGCTTCCAAAGATTTCTGCTTTTTGTCTCTCTCCTCTATATCGCGCATCAGCGCATCGCATATATCAGCACCTCGAGCTCGGGATTGCTGTTTGCATTGTCGCCGAGTCGTGTTGTGCTCATATCCGACACCGGTGTAAAAGTCCGGATCGGGCGGCTTCTCTCCTGGATTGATAAGACCCCAAATAAAAGACCATCTAGTTTCGCTGGGGAGGGATTGCCACGTTGGGCAGTTTTCAGTTCGGCGGTGATGCGGCTCTTCATCGCTGGGAGTGCCAGAACAAGTGGTTCCGATACATCGAGGTTCGCAAGTTTCGGACTTATGTCGCTTTCGCATATTCTCGGACTTCCGTTCGTCCTCGGGGACTTGAATCTTTGTACAGCAGTCTTTGCAAATGATGATACGGTGTCTCACTTCAAGAGATCTTAGAAGCTCCGATATTGTTGAATTAGTACCCTGGCACTTTTGCGGTTGTTGCACAGGACAGGGAATCTGTGTACGACCCTTTAAAGACGTCGTGGCCTCCGAGTTGGACGGAGTTTTCTCTTGACGAGACTGTTTTCGTGAAGGCTCATCCCCGTCGCCTTCTTGAGATGGCCCAGCTCTTGTTGGGTGGGAACGCTTAGTCCCTATCTCGAAACTAGAGCTACTAGCGGTCGTCCCACTCTTGGGAGAGGTATCAGTTCCAGACCCATCAGTGGGAGGTGGTGATGAGTATGTGCTCTCCACAGGACTTTCCTCTACTGATGAGAGTTCATCAATGCTGGACTCATCATCATGATGGAACAGCGTTTGGAGTAGCTCCCTTATTAGATCTCTCGTTTCGTCAGGGTTTCTGATACTATTCAAGCTCTCTCCTGTTGCACAGTTTCGACGTATAGTCTTAAGACTGCAAGAAGTAGATCTTGGACTGGGAATCGAAGGCAATGCAGGCAGTGCAGGGCCTGCGTCTTTGGTAGAGACGACCCACTCTATCATGTCCATCTTTTCTCCCAGGCTTCTCAAGTTCCCTTCAGAAAGTTCATCCGTATTTTGTGGTTGTCCGGTATGAGCAGGTAGGCCTTCTGTAATGGGTGAAGAAGAGCACGTCTTGGCGCAGCCCAATATCTCACCAGCGTTTGGCCTGGCAACTATTTGGGTTTCTGCATTAAAGGCAGCAGATTCTTCAGGTACACTGAGTGCCTGTTCTCCAACGCAGGCTTGGATACCTGTTGTAGCTGCTATGCTTTGTTTTGTTTCTCCGGGGATATCATGCCGGCTTGATTTCCAGTGTTTTGTGTCGGTCACGAGCCCAGCGCAGTCAGCTGTCATAGGCATGTCGGGATGGGTATCTTTATCTTGATAGAATGGTGATGGTTCGTACCATCTGGTGAGTGGTTGTAGCGTCTGAACAAACGGCACTTCTGCCACCATTGTACTATTGCTCGCTGGGGGTTGTTTGTGTAAATTTCCCTCCACGGAACTGTTGGTCCAGTCTCCGGAGCCAAATGGAAGCGGGTTTCCGCAAGGACTGCAGTGCTGTTTTGACGAATCGGAGTAATCCAGTTCATGAAATTGTATGTTGGCTTCTACTGCTGTAGAAGAATATAGGATCGGACATGGCCCGTCATCTGGATCGAATGGATCGAATGATGTTCCGTATCCACTATCAAGATCCGAAAGCGGGAGCGACACTGTGGTCTCACAGCTATTAGAAGAGTCAAGCAAGCCTGGGGGTGAAGCAAAACATGGTTCGCTGAGCGGAGGGGCAGAGTTTAGATAATCCCTAAAAATATCAGTGAGTTAAATGAACGAAAACAGCCATGTGAGTTCAGCCCAGCCATACCAAATAGATGCAAAAGATAAGACCCGTCTGGGATCACCTGTGACTCGTTCATCTTGTGAAGGTGCCCGGAGGTTTTCCATTCTTATTGCTTTAAAGACACTGTTTACCCTTTTATGAGTAGAATGAAACCTGGGAATTGTTCGAGGCTGGCGAAGGGCGGATAAGCAGTAATAAGTAGTATGCAGGAGGCCTGGGGCTGGCAGTCTAGCTCTATGTACTTTGACTGTACTTACAGTTATCTATCAATTAAACGGATGGGTGTCTTTCTTATCGAACCAATTAGAACTACGGCATAGCTGACTTATCAGCCCATTGAGCTAGGCTTACCGTATCAATAATCACTCTGCACAGTGATTCCACCTGACCTTGTGACATGCTCAGCCCCAAATGCGTATCAATTTGCGAGAGCAAAACAATTTGTTTGGCCCCCAAATCAAAACCGCGACAAATCAATAGCCCAAAAAACATCTCGCTATTTCCTCAAATGTCCAGGTCTGATGGTTCCAAATTGCTTACCATTGAGCAATTTGTTAGACAACAATTTCTGCTTTACTGCTCAGTTGTGAATAACAATTCATATAGGAAGCTTTTGTTGAATTTGACGGGTTGATAATGACAAAATGCTCGCAATTTGCTGCCATATGAAGGACAAGTCTTTGGTCTTGTAGCTGCCAAATGTCCGCAGATAAAAAGGCCAGGATGCATGCCACATAGGGGAGTCCATATATCAGCGATTGGCGTTGCAGACATGGCTGTTAACGAAAACATCCCAAGCGGAACACGGCTGATATCTCAGCTTCACAATACTGAATACATGATTGAACCCGCCCTACATCTCCATCCGGTGCCAGGTCCAGAAATCTGGATTGGGTACATTAAACGAGGGCGCAATTTTCTCGACACTACACCCCAAATGCCAGATACCGAACAACAGATGAAAGCGCTGCAAGAGTATCACAGAAATAAATTCACTCTCTTAGAGCGATTTACCAGAAGGTGGATTTTCTGTCAAGACCCTATCGTCCTTACAGGAGAACTTTGCGGGGTGAGCAAATCTCGTTGAGCCATTATTTCCAGAAGCGTGCTGACAAGTAACAACAGGATCAGTCGAACGACTTGGAAGAACAATGCTTCCCACGAGAAGTGCAATTCGAAAGACTTCAAAAATCTCAGGTTCTTACCAAGGGTTTCATGCGTCCGCAGTCTCTTCGTCAGAGCACAAGGTTTTTCCATCAGCGCAGCTGCTTCAATGCTCGCTCGTTGACCGGCTTAAATGTGAGGAAGGTTCTTTGCGTTGGTTATGAAGTGAAAAAGGCTTATTTGGTCGGACCATTGATCGTCTCATTATGTCTGTCCTTTATTATAGCGATTGTTGCAGCTGTGGCGACGCAGAGTATATCCGAAGGTTTTGCAATCGGTGGTACTGTCGAGGCTACCCTCGCTTTGGTGTGGTCATTTATTATGTGGTATCTGAAGTAAATAGTCTAGAACTTCCATTTGTTCCCTCTAAACCTTAGTTACTCATGAGACGGGCCTTGCCGCTACGAGTTCCCGCATGGGTGCTGTAGCCTTACTGACACCTGCCTAGGTCTCACACTTAATAAAGATTCGTCTATGTGATGTACTCTATTCGTACCTATTACTCATTCATTTTCCCAATGAAAACTCTCTATCAGGCCGCTGATCGTAGCTTGAAGTCGAAAGCGACAGAGCCTACAACAACGCCCATAGTGTTCTTTCTCTCGAAGTGGTGCCACTTTTCCAAAGCCTGCCTTGTCTCCGAAGTCCCAATGTTGAGTTGCTCCAATACTTCGACCACTACCGCGTACAAGATATCAAGGTTTCCATCGTCAACCTTGACAGAGATTCCCAACGACCCACGTGTCCCCAAACTTCTCGTCTGCTCAGACTCACGTATCCCAACTCCATAGCATCCATCAGCACCTACTTTACCGATCAATTGCCCCTTGTACACCTGCATCAAGTCTGTACAAAAACGCCCTTCTCCCGCCACGAATTCCGGATAGCTAGACATCGCACGGAAGATCTGGGCAATATTTCTCGTACGAGGGGAAGGCGAACACTCTTGGTCGGCAGCATCTGCACCAGCGGCAAAGACAGCGTAGGTGTGTGCTAGGTAGAAGAGGGGAAATGCAGGAGCGGGAAGATTACAGCCATCGGTGGCCCATTGAATAAGACTGGGCTCAGGGCAAAGCTCCTCAACGACCTTTTTGACCTTAACTTGCATTGGATGATCTGGACTGTGGTAATCTGTTATACTGGCACCTAGAGCGAGAGCGCCAGCCATCATGCCAGCGTGTTTGCCAGAGCAGTTATTGTAGACCCCCCCTGTGACGTCTAGTCCCTTCTGTGCCCAGTCTTGATTGACAGCAGGGTTTAGTGAAGCATGTCCGCCGCAGCGGTAGTCGCTTTCTTGCGCTTTGATTTTGACTAATATGCTTCTAGCACGTTCGACATGCCTTGATTCGGCATTATGCGACGCACACATAAGGGCAAGGTCGATATCGTCGAAACCTGCTTCGTCGAAACCGCCCGTCTCGATGACGGCGAGAGCTTGTGCAGGTTTAATTGCTGACCGGGCTAGAGTGACCCTTGCGGGGTTGCCAACAGCGTAAAGGATGTTGCCATGAGAGTCCGTGACTGCGACATGGACGCGGTGGATGTTCTCAACGATGCCGTCTCTATCGGTGACAACGCAGTTGTTCTCAACGTACTTTGTTTGTGTCATTTTGCCAGCTGTTGGTACTGGATGAATAGCTTTGTGGTGTATCCTGTATTGGAAATGAATGAGAAAGAGTGCCTGAAAACCATCTCAGTAAGGGAGTGTTTTACGATTTATATAACTTTGTAAGTGGTTTTGCAGCCGTTGTCGCGATCCCTGTCTTTTTCCATACCTATTGTTTGTCCGGAGAAGCCAACTCCAAAAGCGACTTGAGTCTTAACTGTTGTGCGCCTGTTTTCATGACTCTTACGTTAGTCTACAAGTAGTCACCATCGTGCTGCCGCTATCCCGGGACCACAGGATTGGTCAGTTTGTCCCCTGGTCATTCTCCGTACCCACAGCTACGGCTGACTCATCGTTATCACACTGTCTTCGATTTTCCGTACCCACTCAATTCGTCCACTTCCCCAGTAACTGCATCCTATACCTGCGGACACACACAGCAAACATGACTTCGACTCAGGAACCACTAACGCGACACGCCTGCGAGCCATGTAGACGCAGAAAGATGAAATGTGGTGGTGAAAGACCTACATGTTCATATTGCTTACGTCTGACGCTCCAGTGTTCTTACTTGCCAAGGGCAAAAACCAAGTCATCGTGAGTTGAAGGCATGCCATAGTAACCATCATGAGTTGACCCGAGGGCAGTGCCAAGTCTCAGAGAGTAAGGGCACATAAGCGAACGGCAGAAGATCTCGCTCAATCCATGAAACCCAACGAGCATCCCGCTGCGCATGAATGTGCTCCCATTCACCGATCTACATTACCTGTTTCTTTACCACCGCCGCAAGAGATTCCTCAACATGGGGTTAAAAACCAAAAGTTCTCACTTGCAAGGTTGGTACTTTTACGCTTTCCAGCACCAGCCACTTGTCCATTACCGCGGTAACAACACACATAGCTAACACAAAGTACGTTCCTAAGACCCCAGCCAACCCAGGAGGCCCTTAAACACTTCGTCAAAGTCTACGAAACCAAGATTAACCTTCGACCCCTGCCGCTATTCAGGCTGGATAGGCTCGAAGAATACCTAGTTAACGGCCCTAATTTTCTACTTTGGAGCTTTATGGCTCTCACTCTGATGTTATCTACGCATCCTTTCTACGATGGTCAAAGAACATTTGCCAGAGACTTTTACACTCGAAAGGCGGAGGAGGCCGTGAACTTTTTGGCTTCTGAGGGGGATATATCACCAGAAGTCACACAATCCCTTTGCCTTATCGCTTTGAAGCATCTAAATAGTAAGAAACGTGCCTTCATCTGAAGTTCAAGAGCTTATCGGGGTTCTAGATCAACAACTCGCTCGAGCCTGGATGACTACTGGGACTGCTGCGCGACTAGAGGCCTTACGAGTCCTCTCGTTTGAAAACACCCCTTCAATAGATGACTCGGTATCCAGAACTCACTGGAGTGTTTTCATGCTGGAACGACTTTTTGTTCCTCCGATGCCAGATGCTTTTGGGCCTGGAGTTCCTGAATTTCCCATTAGCGCTCCAAAGCCTCTTGCACCTCAATCGACACTCTTATCTGCAATACCAGAACGCGCAGCACAACCAAGAAGCATATTAAGCAGTGACCCCGGTATCATCGGCGTTCACATGCGTCTTGTGTCGATTTGGGGAAAGCTTCGTTTTTACCTCCATGGTCTACGGCGAGGTGTCACTGAAAAGCCTTGGTCACCAGACTCAACGCATACAAAGCTCAATATCGAGATGATAGAGCACGAGGCTCTAATTGATTCAAGCTATTTTCTCTCCAAGGCTCTTCTGCCAAGCCGGACTAGAGCAGAAATATCTTTGCATCGCGAATACTGGGATCCATTCATGGCTAGCCAAATAATCTGGCATGCCATCCACGCCGTGTTAAACCACCCGTTCGTCCACTTGTTCTTACTCAGATCCTCCAAGGATGTCCCTCCATCATGCCTGTTCCTTCAACAAAGGATTGATATGGCGCTATTTCACACAGGATCTCTGTTTCGGATTCTTCAGTCGTTTATGGATCTAATGGACATAGTCGATCCGATGGTGGCTGACTTTGTGGCTGCAGCTGCGACAGTATCGTGGTTCTTTCAGTTCTCAGCGGATCCCAAAATCTCGCGACGGGCTCGTGAAGACTTGGATAAATGCGACACGTTTCTCAGCCATGTCGCTATAACTTGGCCTCACGTCAACCAAAAGGTACGCTGCAAGATATCTGGCGTTTGGATCTCAGATGAGTGCTCACATATGGGTTTAGCTCGAGACGTTAAGGAAACTGGAGGCACTAGCCAACGAAAACCGCCGACAGCACTCAGATGAAGGTACAAACATCAAGTTCCAATCCGCATGGCTTTGGGATCTGTTGAATCCTAAGATTCAGTCCACTCAGATTGGCTCTTCACACTCAGGGCCAGGGACTGAGAAACAGCCAGATTCTGAGATGTATCTCAAAAGCCATTTTGTCATGCCTCTGCACGACGACCAGGACTCTGGTCAGATACGAGACCCAATGGCACCTGGTCGAGATGGTATGGATTCTTTGTTTACTATGCCTGGAGATTTGGATCTGTTCAATATTGAGTTGCTGTCACACGACTTTTTCGAAAATGGACTATGGGATCAAGGCTACTGAGAGAAAATATTTCATTGCATTCTGGGCCTACCGCCCGTGTCTTGGTCCAGTTCTCCTCTGTATATTTTGAATAGTAATTTAAGGATGATATGCTTTATAAACTTGAATCGACGCAAGAATGCATTGTATGAACCCAAACACTGCAGTGAGTCCCAGCACAACTATCGCAACCCAAAAATTATGCCATTGCACTCCATTCCGTCGATCATACCACCACTGAGAGAAGGAATCTGGAGTTGAGTGATCAAACTCTTCCTTGAGTATCACTAAGCGATCTCGCCAGAAACAAAAGTTGGAGAGATGCCTGCTCTATCCGCTGGGAGTCCCGCACCAAGCTAGTTGGGGATCTATAACGCGGCTGGAGTGCGTACAGAGCCTTTCTAACCAGACCTGTTTCTTTCGGTTGGATCGCAATGCTGCCCAGTGATCGGACTGGGGGAAGAGAAGGGCCAGAGTTCTCAGGGTTTCTTCTGCCAACCCTTGGGGGAGAATAGGCTGTGTGTTGGTGCTTTGGAAAATTAGATCAAGTGTGGATAAAAATATGATACTGACCTATGTCTCTGGGCCTCAAGAAACGCGACATGATGAAAGACATACAGTTGCGTATTGTTGTTGGTAAGACGCAAATGATCGGCAAAGTTGTCGGTGAACTCAATCTTGATACCAGCAACGTTCTCAAGACTCCAGGCAGAGAATTCCGGGGTCATTGTCATGCCACTGCAGGACTGATGGTGTGAGATTGGGAACAACTTTTTAGTTAGACTATCCAAAGAATTCTCCTCCCAGATGGGCAGTGGCCGAGGGCCAGTCTGGTGCAAAAACCCGGAGTCTTTCTCTAAACTGCCAACTTCAATCATCAAGATGAGGCGAACCACAAGATTCAACGTGTCTTGACAAGCATTAGTGTTAATGTTCCCAGTCAATGCACATACGTAAGCAATAGCTTGGTCACGCTGTTTATGCCTGCGAACTTGGTCCGAGACCTTTCCAAGGGAGATAGTGTCATGGGGGTTGACTGCAGACGAGCTCAAATCATCGAATAGCCTTTTCTGCCTCTCAGCAAATGCAGTGTATGCTCTAAAGTCGAGCCTAGATACTGTGTCGCCGTTTAACAACTGAATGGTATTAGGCAAAGTTCCGATAAGCGTTGTTGGTGCGGACATGACTAATGTAAATATCGGCAGGGAAGCGGTTATCTTTGCTGTGTGTCTGGTGACTACTAGAATAGTTCTTGCTGTTGAACCGTCTTTTCCATTCAAGGCTTCGAAGAAATACAAAGCCCAATTTCCCGTTATGCCTAGCTGCACTTCCTTCGTAAGTGGCTAAGTATATACCTGTCGCTCAATGGCTGAGAATAATCCATCTTCATGCACCCCAAAGATGCCCAACAGCCTTGGGCGTTAATTACCACTGTAATGGGGCGCAGCCACGCAAGGATGTAAGCAAAAAATAGCCAATGACCTTTTCAACAGTGGTTCCAGCCACTCACTGGTCTCTCTCGTACTTTTCGTCTCACCTACATTTCTTTCTTATCCAACCAATTACTGGCAGTACTTTCTTGGCAGTATTCTCTCTCCTCTCTTCTCACGGATTAAAACCCCTCTTTTATCAACACTACCACAAGTCACTTCATCCGAATCTCCAACATCACTTAATCAGTGTGCTACCCATGATGCCCACCGGGACACATGCAACTGTAGACCACAAGATATGGACTATTCCAGCTTTCTATCAAGGCCCAAGTCATTCTTCGGTAAACAAAAGGTCTGGATGGCTCGCGGCGAAGACCTCACACTCTTCAATACGTATCGATCCAGTATCCAGAACATCCTAAGACACTCCTGTATTCCAGAGTCCACCCATAACCTTTGGATTGGACTTTATCAAATAGGAGCTACAGAGGCTGAAGCGAAGACATTCGTCGTTGTGTCGTGCAGCGATCGCAGGATCCGGAAGCTTACCCGTGATCTTCTAAGTAGCTGCCCCATCTTTCAACCAGGTGAAGCGCTTGACCGGTTCAAGGTCATCAGCAAAGCAACACTTCCAGAGACAGCCTGCGAGCCTCAGCAGACCATGCAGGAAGGCGACATACCGTCTGAAACCAGCTCTCCGGAAGAGGGCAAAAACAAAAACATGGCCATGACGAAGCCTAAAACGACAATCTGCCTCTATCCATCTAATACAGGCGACAATTATCTATGTCGTAAAATCCAGGTGTTTAAGGAAGGGCAATCACTTTCTCGAACAGCCACGGCAGGACCACTGATTCTGCTCAATGGCTGTACCTACCAGCTCACTGTAGCACATGTTGTTGACTCTGTTGGCTCTCAGGGAGATGAGGGCCATGACATCGCTGAGAGCACTGTAGATGACTGGGACGATGAAGAAGACGAAGCTACCAGTCGTTGTTCTGTGGACGAGGATGTGGCCTCCTGGAATATCTCCGTGAGGCGCAACAGGACACCAGATACCTGCAATGACGAGAGTACTGACGACGACAACTCCGAGCATTTATCAACCGATTCGGACCCAAAGGCAGCTGCTCAACAGGACAACAGTATTATCGCCACCAATGAAGACACCCCTACCAACGAGGAACCCACAGATGATCCAGTCCGCCTGTTTACTTCACCCATTTCGCCTCCCCCAGAACAACCAGTCCTTGAAGATTTTATCGTTACGCAATATTTCCCATCTGACATTACTATCCAGTCTTCAATTGAGTCCTGCCAAATCTCTTCAGAAATGGACTACCTTCTTATACCTACCAAAGACGACCCCCAGACTCTGGCCTATGACTCTGGCAAAGCAGAGCTAGTACAGGTATCTGAAGCCTTTGACCTACAAGAGCAAACAGAACCTCGGCCTATCCTCATTGCCACAGCGTTATTCGGGTACATCGAAGGCCTGGTATTCCCAGCGCCGTCACTCTTGCGATCTAGGGGCTCAAAGGAATTCCAAACATTGTATTGCATCGAGTGTAACTCTGCTATACCCAAAGGAACTTCCGGCTCAGCCGTCTTCGATAAGCAGACTGGATTGCTTACTGGGTACGTTATTCTGGGATGCCCTCAAAAGAACATTCGGTACATGGTTTCGATCGTGAGCGTTTTGCATGATCTAGAGGTCAGATTTGGCCAGAATGGAAACTGCCAGATACAAATCAATGTTGCTGCCGCTATGAGATTGAACGTGGTTGATATGGTGACCACAAGCTTTCAAGAGCTCCCTCGATTTAGCCTCTTAGACGGCCCTGCTATACAACACGATGAAGAGTCTCCTCAACAAAGGCTCTCAAAATCACCAAAAACATCTCAATTGGGCGGACTCAACGGGCCCATCACAAGCATCTTGAAAGATAAAGATCTTCAAAAGGAGAATCCAGTGCCCCTTAGCTACTGGAGTACTCGGTTTGGTCAGAATGCCTGTTTCCTGCAAAGCGACAGACTATTTCTTGATGAGTTCAGACAAATCGAGAGGGACTTCTTGAAGGGTATGACTCTCATGATAATATATCCCCCAACCGCCCCGGAAGACCAACAAATGGGGAAAGCTTTACAAATTAGTGGCAATCCCTTTGCAAGGATAGGCTTTCCTGGAGCAATAAGAACTTGCGATCACGATGGAAACGAAGGTCTACAGCCCACAGCTTGGATGTTGGACATATTTAGGCCTTCAATAAACAAAGTGAAAGCGCTTGATAGAAATGAACTCTTTGGGCTACTTCATGGACAGGTATGAAGCTGGTCCCATCCAACTTTAGTTATCTGCTGACATTACTCCACTAGGATCTATCATCTGATAGTTCCGATAGTGAGGCATACAAACCCCGATGCCTGTACTTCCCCCCGGAGCAACAGCTCTTGGTCACGAGGCTGATTTGAGATATAGTTACATCAAAAACCCCGATCCCAGGGGAGTTGTGGCATTGAGTGAACCTGCATCAAAGTTTCCGCTGAAAGGACTTCGCAAGCTCTTCTCCAACTACATCGTTAAGCAACCAAGCCCAACGATAGAAATTATCCAAGACGTAAATAACTAGCCATTTCTCTTCCAAAGAAATCACTAAATCTAACATCACAACGCACCCACAGACTTGTCTTGGTAGCGCTTGTTTCAGCATAGCAATCACTTTGCCATCCTTCGTTATGATAAGTCATGAGGAAGCCTGCAAGATATCCATGGCCACAGGTGCATCTTTTCGACCCAGCTACAGTCTTTCCTCCACTTCTAGACAGGAACAGCTTGGCGAAACTCATGAAGAAGAGACAGATCCCCAGCTTGACATGACCTACATACGTCTAACTACATGGTCCATAATAGTAACAGGCGTAAATGAACGATACTGGGGTGCGACATACCTGAATGATACCATCGAGGAAGAAAGAACCGATAATGATTTTTTGAAAGAGGCCATACTATTAACCAGCAACTCTGAAGGTCAAACAACGGACGTCAAGGTACCGGTGTCGCCCAGAGCATATGCTCTAAACGCACTCGCGATGCAATTAGAGAAGGCTGTCAGAGATCATCACCAAATCATGCTGACTATGGAGTCGAACCTGGAAACCTATGTAAGCTTTCAGCGTAATCCACAGAATCGTGGTGGCCAAATGGCTAACCTTACTTACCAGGAATCGAAACTAAACAGTCTAACTGATGAATGGCTTGGCCGGTTCTTGCCTGTTCTCGAATGTGTCTCGAACGCAAATTTGAAGATTGTAGAGCGGGTTGGAAGTTTTCTATCCACGGAGCTGCACGGAATTCCAAAGCATCCCATGTGGGAAAGCATCTGTCAAGACGCTCACACCTATGGGTCAATACAGCAGATCCAAAAGTCTCTTCAAATACTTCATGATACACAAAGCCGCCTTAAGATGATAGATAACAGAACAAAGGTAAGGGCGATCTTATTGACTGATAATGTAGCTATGCTCCCAGTACTAATTGAGAATTTAGAAAGTTAGGCCACCTACAGCAAAGAGTCATTTTCAGCAGCTTTCAGGAACAGTATCTGTAAGTATAAAAGCAGCTAATTCGAGTTAATAAGCTAAAGAATATAGATTTCTGGACTGTTTGCTTTTATTTATCATGCTTTTAGTAGTTAGTTACCTAACTATACTATATCAATCTTACCTTTTACATCCGTCAAAACAAGCGCCGCTATAGTCCGCAATGGTGCCTTTACTTACATAACTACCTTTGAACAACTGTGGGTTTACGCAGGATTCACTACCTTGGCACCTGGCTGTGTTCAGAATCGGCATAGTCTAATAAAAACGTAATCTGGAACAAGTGGCCTCATCTATAACAGCAGGTTGTCCTGTTGGTTAAACCACTAGTATATGAGAGTATGGTAATCTTCTGATGAATGTATCTGGCCTTCTGAGTAGTTGAACTGGGACTTGATAACAACGACAAACAGCACAGACCATTTGAGCGTGTCAAATCCTATCAAACGAGATACAAGCGCTTTACAAAGGTCTCGGGGAGAAAGCATCGGGGAGCGGCGGGCTGCGGCGATTTTGGCTGGATTTTGCCGAGCACTACGGGCTACACTTCCTCAACTAGTTAGCGCAGATTCGTAGGGCTTCCAAATCGAATAGACAACTACGCCGTAGAAGGAAGCCCAATTCAAGGAATCAATGGGCCATGCAAGCGCTAATAAGAGTATATAGGGTAGAATTTTCTTAAATCTTCAAGAGATTTACTTTATTTCTGTTACGATTAAAACTTAAACTCTCTGCAAGTTATAATGTTGATGTTTGCGTTACGTACTAAAAAGCTGCATTAGCAACAGCATCGTCTTGTCTAGCGGGGACTTTCCATAGAGATGCATGCTCTTGGCGATGGCGATATGCTTGGCAACTCGATTAAGCTCAGAAACACAAATAGTGAGCAGACTGTAGTCAATTTTGAACCTCGCTCTTCGCTTCTATTGGCCTGGACATCAAAAACTAAGACGTAATTTTTTTCTTTGCTCCGGAGATCCACTGCATCCACTGTCTCCACCAAGAGAAACAAGCTTCAATGGGATCCCCTTTCTTCTTACCTTAATTTCCATCTTTACTGCAATCTCTGAATCTCTCTTTTTATCTCTTTATAATAAAATCTTAGTGTCGTTGCATGAAAAACCCTCAAGATGTCACGCGCACGAACCGAAGTGGACCTATCGAATGGCGACAAAGAGGCAGCTTTCTGGTCGGATGGATCTGAGACGAGGGCTTATGGCGGCGCAGGCACAGCCCAACAAGAAGCTGCTCGACAAAAGGATATTATATTTCGCCAGAGATTCGGTGATGCTGGTCCCCTTGGTCTCTCTGGTTTCGCCTTTGCGACGTTCTTAACAGCCTTGGTCAACCTCAATGTTCACGGCGTGACTATTCCAAATATCGTCATTGGACCAGCTCTGGCTTACGGAGGTCTTGCTCAATTACTTTCTGGCATGTGGTAAGTGGTTGTTTATTCGGAGCAGCACGTTTGCAGGTGGTTTCTTATGCCTCAACTAGGGATATCGCGAATGGTAATACAGTCAGTGCAACTATCGCCTGCTCCTATGGCTGTTTCTGGATTTCTTTTGCCATTAGTATGATCCCCAGTTTCAACGTTAGGGATGCTTACCCCAGCCTTGCCGACTACAACCATGCCAACGGACTCTTTCTTATGGTAGGTCGCTGCTGCAATTTCCTACTCCCAGAGCTCACATTCTGTAGGGTTTCTTCATCTTCTCAGTGGCCATAACTCTGTGCTCTATGAAGTCAAATGTCTTTTCTCTAACGCTTTGCCTTCTTGTCAATTGCACCTGGCTCTTCCTCGGGGTAGCTAACCTCTGGACTGAAGAGTCGGGAGTTCCGAATAACGTGCTCCTCAAGTGCGGCGGTGTGAGTGGCTTGTTGGTTTCATTCACGGCGTGGTATCTTATGTATGAAGGTTTGGCAAATAGACAGAATAGGTAAGTCTGCCCATTGAGTATGTGAGAACTGCACTGACAGGTTGGGTTAGCTTTGTTCTGCCACCGAATCCTGATCTTCCGTGGAATCCAAGCCGAAGGTCCCATGGTTCTAATAGAAATTAACTATTGTCTCAAGATTAGCAAATATTATAGCAATTATTCCAGTGAGAGGTCTCTGAAGGAGACAGTTACTAAGTTACACTGTCATCAATCTAAGTTTTGCCCTTCCAAGATACACTTCACCAGCATGAGTCATCAGGGCAATTCTGAATCACATAAATTACGGTTAGTCGCCGCCTTTTTAATATTCTCACCATTCTCCCTGATACGGCGATCATACCATCTAACACTAAAGCCTGAAGTTGAAAAGGCATGACACCAGGACAACCACCGTCAGATGAGCATTACAATGCACTATATGAGACCCGACATGGCGTCAAAGCAATTTTAAACACAACAGTGGAGCTTTTACCCCACGAGATCCTACACCATCTCCGCGGTTGACTGGAACAAAACCATCGATTAGCCATATACAATTAGCATTACGACCCGTTCGACATAAAAGAAATTCCGAACCTTAACAAGCGTCAAGCCCTGAGGTTAAGGAATAAGACAGTTCTCATTTATGTCCTCAAGGGTGGTGGTATTGGAGGACTCTGGGAGCCAGTTCTTCACAACTATCTCTATCGACGATGGTTTCAACCATATCTCTCGGATATCGATCATGGCGAATATATTGCCATGGTAATGAAACCCATTGATCAGCCTCAAGCATCCACTGGTGATAATGCCGTCGGCCATGTATTGGATATCCATTCCATGATCAATCGTCGGCTCGACTCTATCGAATATGAAACACCGCCATTTTATGCAACTCGTCCCCTTTTCAGGGCTTTCTTCATAGCCATTCCAGGCCGGAATTGGGGTGGCTGCGCTGCTCTAGAACATATCGCGTCTTTAAAAGTCCTAATTATCCTCACTGGAGAGACAAAAGGACTCAGCGCACCGATTTCTTTCGCCTCTATTGCAAACAAGTCCGAAGCCAGGATTTTAAATGGTCTGAAGGCCGTTGAAACCGACCTCGAGACGGCCGTTGACTTTGTGATGGACCTAGAACATCGGGAAGAAGACGTTTTCTGTCTTCAACCTGACCCAGTTGCTGCATCGAGAGGTATGTGTCCCTTCACTCGGGAGCCGTTACATGAGTGGGTGCAGCACAGGGCTGGGAGACTGGGATGGAAAGGGGGAAAGATTGTTGGGCAGAGTTCGCGGTGGGTAGACATGAACATGTATATAGCTTGGACTGGGCTTGGAGCACAGGTTGATGCGGTCATGATGAGTAACCAGGAGAGGGTCATGTGGGACTGGCATAGGCGCAATTGTAGGTGTGAGAAGGAGTGGGTGTTTGTTAATGGGGATATATCTGAGGATAAAAGCAGAGTCACTAAGGAGTAATAAATATAGAAAGAAAATCTATTCTGGAGATCTATAAATAAAATTTCTTCTTATCCTGATTGTAAGTTAAGCATCCTGGGAGCTAATATCTACATTATTCCTCTCCGCGATGAGTTAAATTTCTATGTAACAGGATGTCAGCACCGGAGCAACTCTCGATCACGCTGCAAAGTGAGATCTCAATGAGAAGGAATGGTCGCTCATAAGCTGATCTTCGATAATGCACTCTAATTGGCTTGACTGAGTTGCCAAGTGGGCCAGCGTCGCATCTTAAGCCAATAGATAAGACTTGATAAGCAGGTGCCGGCTTAGTCTTATCCCAAAGCGGAAAGCAGCGCGTTGAGGCTCGGATTCGCATTGATCTGGCGGGAATAGTGTCAGAATTCGTAGAAATAAGCATATGCTCACGAAATCGGCTTCGCTGACTTTCGTCATTGACTCTGGAATTTGTAGTATATAAGACTCGCAGGAGCCAGAAAATGGCCCGAGCAAGAGATAATAAAACTTCCACGTTTGATTTTATCTTGGCCCAAATTCAGTCATTTTTTCGACAATGGAACTCTCAAACAAAGCAGCGTACCTTCTCAGCCCCAACAGTCCTGTGATCGAGGTCAAATCTGCACCCGTTCCACAGCCTGGACCTAATGAACTCCTCGTCAAAACAGAAGCTGTTGCTATCAACCCAGTTGATGCTGTCAAACAGTCCATGGGCAACATGATGTTTGAGTGGCTCACTTATCCTCTCATTCTCGGTTACGATGTTGCCGGCAAGGTTGTCAAAGCTGGGGCTGATGTAACTCAGTTCAAAGAGGGCGAAAGGATCGTGGGACTGGCTGCTGGTATGGATAAGCGCGGACGAAGACCTGATGAGGGCGCTTTCCAGGAGCTTGTCATCATCAGAGAGTATTTAGCTATAAAGCTCCCTGCTGGTATGAAGAGCGCTGATGCGAGCGTCTTACCTCTTACTACTGTCACCGCTGCCTGTGCACTGTTCCAAAAGGATCAACTCGCGCTTCGAATGCCTCAGACCCAGGCGCATCGCAACTCCACTGCCGAGACAGTTCTGGTCTGGGGAGCCGGCACGAGTGTTGGGAAGAATGCTGTACAACTTGCTGTCGCAGCTGGCTACGATGTCATCGCTACGGCGTCACCCAAGAGTTGGGATACCGTTCGCAGTCTCGGCGTATCTGCAGTATTCGACTACCGCAGCTCGTCAGTCATAGACGATATCGTTGCAAGTCTGAAAGACAGAAAATGTGCAGGTGCCATGTGTCGACATCATCAGAACGTTACCGGGCGCTGCGAAGAAAGTAGCCCAAGTCACTCTTGATATGCCAGCCTCGCCGCCAACGACCAAATTATCCATGGTTCCATTCGTCGCAAAGTATCTCTGGCTATCTTCAACAAACAGACTCAAGGTACTGAGCAGCGGAGTCCGAAGCAAGTTTGTTTTTGGGACGGATATCATGGAGTGGGATGCTGAGGGAAAGGTTGCCTTGTACCTGAGTGAAGCATTAGAGCTTGGGGAATATGTTCTGCCTTCGGAAGCTCGCATTACAGGCACTGGTCTAGAAAGCATCTCTGAAGGACTGGATAAGGTGCGGAACGAAACGTCTGGGAAGAAGATTGTAGTTGTCATAGAGTGAAGAAGCTTTGGTTCTCTTATACATTTCCTGTTCAGAAATGTCATATGTAATTACCTGATTAAGATCTCTTCTCGGCCGATGGCAAAGCGAAGCTAGCTATCAAGTGAAACAATTCGGGTTTAGGATAAAGTGTGAGAGTATTCAGAAGGGAAACTTGTAATATAACCTTAACTCAAAGCATTTCCGAACTAAACCTTAAGTTGTATTCCTACATTTTAGTCTCCAAGGGTGGCATGTTTGGACTTGCGAGCTGATGAGACATGAGAAACATGAACCCAGCTACCTTTTATCAATGGGTTTTCCATGAACTCCACGAGAAGACAATATTCGGGCTCAAGAGCCGGATCCTCTCCTGACAAGACAGTTAGCTAGCATTGCCAGTTCAGGGTCTTTGCATGGCTTATAGGGATCTCCATACTAGGGTTTAAAATTCCTATAAGTACCTAATAATAGCTTAATACCTAGTTACCTAGGCATCTAGTTAAGTAAATAATATTATATATAAATACTTATAAGTATTTTAAAAGGTTCTTATAATATTTATAATATATATAAGTACTAGAAATTACCTATAAGTACTTATAGGTAATATTATACTTTTTTATATAATTTTTAAAAGTAATATAAAGAAAGTATAATTATAATAATTATTTATAGTAA